>JACXGI010004367.1:0-54345 GCA_016801175.1 Esox masquinongy
ATTTTCTGAGATACTGAATTTGGGGTTTTCATTAGTTGTCAGTTATAATCATCAAAATTAAAAGGAATAAACAATTGAAATATATCAGTCTGTGTGGAATGAATGTATACATTATACAAGTTTCACTTTTTGAATGGAATTACTGAAATAAATCAACTTTTTGATGATATTCTAATTATATGACCAGCACCTGTATATATACACACAGTTGTGCTCAAAAGTATGCATACCCTTGGAGAATTGGTAATATATGTACCATTTGTAAAGAAAACATGAGTGAGCAGGCAAAACACATCTTTTGTGTCTTATGGGATTCACATTCAACTGCAGGTCATAACAGAATGGCACAATCATAAAACAAAACATGGCAACAAAGAAAAAAATGAACTGACCCCTGTTCAAAAGTTTGCATACCCTTAGTTCTTAATACTGTGTATTGCCCTCTTTAGCATCAATGACAGCGTGCAGTCTTTTGTAATAGTTGTCTATGAGGTCCCGAATTCTTGCAGGTGGTATAGCTGCCCATTCATCTTGGCAAAATGCCTCCAGGTCATGCAATGTCTTTGGTTTTCTTGCATGAACTGCACGTTTGAGATCTCCCCAGAGTGGCTCAATGATATTAATGTCAGGAGACTGTGATGGCCACTCCAGAACCCTCACCTTTATCTGCTGTAACCCCCGGAGGGTCAACTTGGCCTTGTGCTTATAGTCATTGCCATGGCCAGCATTCGTGCAAAAGAATGCAAATTGTCTGCCAGTATTTTCTGATAAGATGCTGCATTCATCTTGCCATCAATTTTCACAAGATTCCCCATGCCTTTAGAGCTCACACACCCCCAAAGCATCAGTGAGCCACCGCCATGCTTCACAGTGGGGATGGTATTCTGTTCACTATAGGTCTTGTTGACCCCTCCAAATATAGCGCTTATGGTTGTGACCATAAAGCTCTATTTTGGTCTTGTCACTCCAAATTACAGTGTGCCAGAAGCTGTGAGGCGTGTTAAGGTGTTGTCGGGCATATTGTAACCGGGCTTTTTGTGGAATTGGCGCAGTAAAGGCTTCTTTCTGTCAACTCGAAAGGCTTCTTTCCATGCAGCTCATTTTTGTTCAAGTATCGTCGTATTGTGCTACTTGAAATAACCACACCATCTTTTTCCAGAGCAGCCTGTATTTCTCCTGAGGTTACTTTTTCTTTGTATCCTGAACAATTCTTCTGGCAGTTTTGGCTGAAATCTTTCTTGGTCCACCTGACCTCGACTTGGTACCAAGAGATCCCCGAATTTTCCAATTCTTAATAAGTGATTGAAAAATACTGACTGGCATTTGCAAGGCTTTGGATATCTTTCCATATCCTTTTCCATCTTTATAAAGTTCCATTACCTTGTTACGCAGGTCTTTTGACAGTTCTTTTCTGCTCCCAATGGCTCAGTATCTAGCCAGCACAGTGCATAAACGTGAGAGCTAACAAACTCATTGACTATTTATACAGACACTAATTGCAATTTAAAAAGCCACTGGGGTGGGAAATTCACCTTTAATTGCCATTTTCACCTGTGTGTGTCACCTTGTGTGTCTGTAACAAGGCCAAACATTCAAGGGTATGTAAACTTTTGATCAGGGCCATTTGGGTGATTTCTGTGATCATTATGATTTAAAAAGGAGCCAAACAACTATGTGATAATAGATGGCTTCATATGATCACTATCCTTAAATAAAAGACTGTTTGCATGATCAGTTTATTTGCATGATCAGTCATATTTTCAAAATCAATGGCTAAATTTCACAATTTCTGCCAGGGTATGCAAACTTATGAGCACAGCTGTATATACAGCTCTGGAAAAAATTAAGAGACCACTCCTATTTTTTCTTAAATCAGCATCTCTACATGTATGGCAGCCATTCCATTCCAGTGTCTGTTAAATTCCAACACAGGCACACCTCATTTTACTTAATGAGGTACTGATTAGGTGATTACCTGAACCAAATCTAATTTAACAAGGAAAAGTATAAAGACCACTGCTGTGGTCATCACTATCTTCTTGCAATAGGACCAGCAAGTAGTACCTCAAAGGTAATTTGAATAAAAAAATAACTATTCAGCATGACAAAAGAGTTGAAATGAAATTCTTTGAGTGAGGAAAAGAAGGGTTCAATTCTGGCTTTACTGGCAGAGAGATACAGTGAGCGTCAGGTTGCTTCCATCCTGAAAATTTCAAAGACGGCGGTTCATAAGAACAAGGTCAAGCAACAGACATTGGGGACAACAAAGCTACAGACAGGCAGAGGGCGAAAACGACTGTCCACTGACCGAGATGACCGTCAACTCATTCAAATGTTACTCAACAACCGTAGGATGACATCAGGTGACCTACAAAAAGAATGGCAAACAGCAGCTGTGGTGACGTGCACGGCGAGGACGGTTCGAAACAGGCTCTTAGGGGCAGGGCTGAAGTCGTGCAAAGCAAGAAAAAAGCCTCATTCATCAAAGAGAAGCAAAGAAGAGCCAGGCTGAAGTTGGCAAAAGACCATAAGGATTGGACCGTAGAGGAATGGAGTAAGGCCATCTTCTCTGACCAGTCAAATTTTCAGCTTTGCCCAACACCTGGTCATCTAATGGTTAGACGGAGACCTGGAGAGGCCTACAAGCCACAGTGTCTCGCACCCACTTTGAAATTTGGTGGAGGATCGGTGATGATCAGGGGATGCTTCAACAAGGCTGGAATCGGGCAGATTTGTCTTTGTGAAGGATGCATGAATCAAGCCAGGTACAAGGTTATCCTGGAAGAACACCTGCTTCCTTCTGCTCTGACAATGTTCCCCAACTCTGAGAATTGGTTTTACCAGCAGGACAATGCTCCATGCCACACAGCCAGGTCAATCAAGGTGTGGATGGAGGACCACCAGATCAAGACCCTGTCATGGCCAGCCCAATCTCCAGACATGAACCCCATTGAAAACTTCTGGAATTGGATCAAGAGGAAGAAGGATAGTCACAAGCCATCAAACAAAGCCGAGCTACTTGAATTTTTGTGCCAGGAGTGGCATTAAGTTACCCAACAGCAATGTGACAGACTGGTGGAGAGCATGCCAAGACGCATGAAAGCTGTGATTAAAAATCAGGGTTATTCCACCAAATATTGATTTCTGAACTCTTCCTAAGTTAAAACATTAGTATTTTGTTGTTGAAAAATTAATATGAATTGGTTTTCTTTCTTTCCTTTCTTTTTTGAGGTCTGAAAACAATGCATCTTTTTTTGGTTATTTTGACCATTTGTTATTTTCTACAAATAAATACTCTAAATGTCAATATTTTTATCTGGAATTTGGGAGTAATGTTGTCAGGAGTTTATAGAATAAAACAAAACTATTCATTTTCCTCAAACACATACCTATGAATAGTAAAACCAGAGAAACTGATAATTTTGCAGTGGTCTCTTAATTTTTTCCAGAGCTATATATATATACCTCTGGAAAAAATTAAGAAATTAAAAAATTATATATATATATATATATATATATATATATATATATATCTGAAGACAGGTGAGTGTCCAACCCAAAGCTTTGCATGATGTGCCACTCTGAAATCAAGGGTTGCATTCAATTAGATAATAGATGGTGGACATTTGGATTGATTAATTTTGTCTAATTACAGAGTCATTATATAGCAATATTCCACCAGCAACTGGTCATGGACGTTTAAAAAACAACAGCACGTGCATCCAAAGAATTGATTAATGGCATGCTGCTTAGGTTTAATTTAATTCTACCATCTAATCAATGGTTACATTCAAGCTGGAGCAGCTACTAGTCCCCAAAGCATTCAAGCATCATTTATCCTTTCCTCAACCTTCTTAAACACATACTCATATATAATTCTTCTTTTATGACCAAAGCAAAATATCAAGGCTGTATAAAGAACACACACTCAAACACTATTTCACATTCAAGAGGACCAAACTACACAGGTGTTTCTTCCTTTATCTACAATTGCAGTAAAGAAAACACCACGACGGCAACCAGCCAACCTCAAACGCTTGCCTTGTCTCAAATCGGCCAAGCTGAGACCTCAAATACTAGCCTGGCCTTAACTCGGCCAAACCAAGACCCCAAAAGCTAGCCTTCTCTCAACCCCAGATGGCACTGCAAGATTTCATTAGATGTCATTCAGGTTACCTGAAATTCTACTTGAGGACAGGTAGAACTGTATTGTATGTGAGGAGACCAGAACAGTAACAATCTAGTACTGACCGGCCTGGGTTTCTTCTGCAGGCTGTTCTTCTTCTTCTTGCCGTAGGTGTGAGGAGCCAGACGTGGGTTGTTGTTTTCTTGGTCTGAGTGTTGGTGATGGTTATGAATGTTGTGGTGGTTGTTGTAGGCCTTGTGGGGGTCCAGGCTGAATCCGTTAGGGAGTCTGCATGGTTTCTTCTTGGACAGGGGGGGCCCGGCCTGGTTCTCGTCTGGGTTCTCCTGGTTCACCCTCCGCTCCTGGGGCTTCAGGGACAGGTCCGTCTAGAGATAAAGACAAAAGGGGAGAGGTGATATGAAAACTCTGTTGATGAAGATAGCTGCGTGAAAGTTGCTAGCATCGCTTCACTATTGATTTATGCAAAACGACTTCAGCAATGCTATTATTTTCTTTGGTAACACTTTATTTGAAGGGGTGTGCATAAGCGTGACATGACACTGGCATGATACTGTCATAACCATGACATGACACATGAAGGAATCATTTTGAATGTTTATGAATGTTGTCATTAGGTGTCATTCGGTTGATTATGTCAATTTTTATGCAAGTTGACATTGTTTAGGATGTCTTTGTTATGACAACTTGACATTAACTGAGACAACATAACCTGCCAATGTCTTTGTTATGACATCTTGACATTAACTGAGACAAAATAACCTGTCAGTGTCTTTTTTATGACAACATGACAGTAACCAAGACAACATAACCTGTCATAAACATGGGCCTAATTATCAAACTTGAAGAAACTATTTAGCAAGTATTCTGTCTGCCATAAAAGGAACTTTGCTGATCCTGAGATTGGTGCTCATACTCAGCATATTGAGCATGCTTGGCAGAAATACAAATTGAAAATATGGAGTCATAGAGGTAATTGCACTCGTGAGTCACTGAAGATTCACCTCAAAATGATGGAGTGGCACCACTGGTTAGCCATACACCATTATAATGGTGTCTTGGGCAGACTTTTCCATGATGTGAAAATAAAGTTTTTTGCAGGAACGGAGGCCGTTTATCAATCCGCGTTTTTGTCCGTACTTGTGTTCTTGTGAACTCGTATGACGTCATCTTTCATGGCCCAAGTACGGTTCCAATCCAAAGAACGCAAGTTACCAAGAACGCCTAAAATGCCCGGATGTGTACTTGATCCGCCTCTTTTATCAAGGATGCATGGGTTGGTGACTTGTTTAGCGAGAACCCACCTGATATCCCAGAATTCATTTCAAGATGTCAGGAGAGCAGGAAAGGCATACGGTATTGCGCAATAGCCAAGTACACATGCATCTCAATCTAGGTAGGTGCGTTCTCTGTCCTCGCATTCTTGCAAGACCATACTCTCAATGACGCTTGGCAAGAACGTTCTTCTGAAGGACACAAGTACGTTCTTAGCGTACTTGGTATTGATAAACGGCCATAGTTTGTACTGTAATTTTGTTAATGTTGATGCAGGACATCCATTCATGTAACTAGTGGTTTTTATGAACAATAGGCTAAGTAATATACATTATTCAAGAGATAATATGCATAATCCAATTTGTTAATATGTTTACAGTGCGGTAACCATTATTAAGGTAGACTGGCTACTTGCGTCTTCAAATTGGTGTGACGCATACAAAATGTATGGTCGCATTTGGGGTTGATATAGAATTTTGAAGGACATGTTTATATTGAAGGACACTTACTACGGGTGGCATATAGGGGGCAGTTAGACGTGGTCGTGTTGCGTTGGGACTGTTAACGATCCAAACACCTGCGCGTTCTCGCAACACTTCAAGGAAAAGCCATGTCTTTCTCGTCATTTATCCTGTTTTCTAGGTCGGTAAAGTACAAAAGTACACTGGACATTTAGATACAGTTTGATAACTTGCCTGTTAAAGTGTATTTAGAGGGTTGGGAAATCATGGTAATGTTATGACTATGACAGAGACCCATGTCTATGTAAAATGCCATGACGGTCGTCGTGCATTCCTTTGAAAAAAACAAATTTGTTACTGAACTGTACTGAATTGTTTTTTTTTTCAAAAACAACACTCCTGACAATATCCCTAGGATTAATATAATTGAATTTTGTAACTGTATTGTTTAGGAACTTTGCAATCGTTGCACTGTAAGGGTTAGCGATTAGCTAGTTCCTTGTTGTTAGCTGGCTTCGGTTGGTTATTAGCTGGCTCCAGTTAGCTGTATGCTAGCTCCAGTCAAGTGTTTGTCAGTTCCGGGTAGCATTTGCTAACTTGGTCAGCCATGTTCTATTTGTGTTAACATGAAGGTAATTTGTTAAACTATCACTATCTAGCCTACTTTATAAGTAATGTTTTTAATGTGATTATATTACGAATAGTTTATATTACTTAGGCTATTGTTCATGCAAAGAACTAGGTACTGTACATGAATGGATGTCCTGTATCAACTTTAAAAAATTATAGTACAAACTGTGTTCTTGCAAAAAACGACATGAGCTTATGTCCTGTGTCAACATGAACAAATGACACTACACTCGGTTATTTAATGCATTTGTAAACCATTAATAAAGTAAGGGTTATCATTATTAACCGTTTGTTCATGTCTTCATCATTGTTCATCAATGTTCATTCAAGGTAACTACTGCATTTGTTAATGGTTGTTCATGTACACTTATCGGAAAGTGTTACCAAAGTAGGATTGTTGAAAGTATATATTTTTTTTTTAGGAAACATTTGTTGTGCAAAAACAATAAAGGAAATGTTTTGTTTTTGTTAAGGTATTTAAAAGCATTTGACAAATGTAATTACATTTTTATGACAGTATTTGACAAACTTAATGACATCTTTATGACAAGTCCAATTTGTACCACTTTTACTTGAGGTCAAGAAAAATATTCATGACACTGTTATGAAAGCATTTGACAGTGTTAAAATACTTCATGACATCTTTATGACAAGTCCAAATTGTACCACTGTGGTTGCGGTCAAGGAAAATATTCATGACAATTATAATGGTCTCATGACAACCAATGTCAAAACCAACCACATATGACAGTTGTATTTAATGCTAACACATAAAGCTAAATAGTTTCTTCCAGTTTGATAATCAGGCCTGCTATGACATGTTTATGACAGGTTATGTTTCTGACTAACTGCACCACAGCATGGTTTGGCGGTTGCTCCATAGCCGACTGGAAGGCCCTGCACGGGTGGTGGAAACCGCCCAGCACATCACTGGTACCCAGCTCCCGGCCATCGTAGACCTCCAGCACAAGCGGTGTCTGCACAGGGTGTGCGGCATCATCAGGGGCCCTTCACATCCATGCCACAAACTCTTTGCCCTCCTTCCATCAGGCAGGTGGTACAGGTCTCTTCATTCCCCCACCAGCAGGCTCAGGAACACTTTCTTTCCATCTGCTGTAACCCTGCTGAACTAGATGACCCATCTCTAACCACACCCACCCTTTGTACTACTGGACTCTGACACTGCCTTGCAAAGTCTGAAGTTTTCAGTTGTTACAGGTACGTGTCTACCTTGGGAACCTCATTGCTGCTATCCCTGCATTTCAGTTGCACATGCTACGCTACTCCTTCAATTTCATTGTACTGTACTTGTTCAATTACAATAAAGTTGAATCTAATGTTGTCGTGATTAATGTCAAGTTGTCATAACAAAGACATTGACAGGCGATGTTGTCTCAGTTAATGTCAAGTTGTCATAACAAAGACATTGACAGGATATTTTGTCTTAGTTAATGTCAAATTGTCATAACAAAGACATTGACAGGTTGTGTTGACTCAGTTAATGTCAAGTTGTCATAACAAAGACATCCCAAACAATGTCAACCTTGCATAAAAAATGACAATCAACTGAATGATACCTAATGACAACATTCATAAATGTTCATAATGATTCCTTCACGTGTCATGTCATGGCAATGACAGTGTCATGACAATGTCATGTCACTCTTATACACACCCCTTCAAATAAAGTGTTACCTTTTCTTTTAATGTAATCCAATTCAACTGGGCTGTCGCTATATGGCACTTATAGGGTCTGATGAGGGAAACAGCTGTCTTAAAAACAAAAACTTTGGAACAACTACAAAACAGTAGGGATGTGCATGACAAATACTTTCACTGGCTACACAATTCTCTCGTCTTTTCACTTGACGAAAAAGTCTGTATATTGTACATTGATACAGTAGTTATTGTATCAGTGCCATTCACGAATGGCTAATAAGCTGTTAAAATGCCCAGTGGCAAAAGCCATACAGTTCATAGATGCTATTTGTGGTGGAGTTACACTTAAAAAGAAACATTACTCAGTTTAACACAATGCTTAATGGCGTCTAGCGACATATTACTGGCTAATAAGCTTTTAAAACAGCCAGTGGCAAAAGTCACAATTCAACTATTTGTTCTCACCTCTCCAAAACACTGCAGCTGAGTTGGGTAAAAGGTGTAAGGAGCATTGTATATGTTTGGATAAACAACTGGATGGTATGAAGAATTCTTAAGCAAAACATTCTGAGGATATAGGTGCAGTCCATGCAAAGATTACAATCATTGAAGAGAATGCTGAGAAATCTGCCACACGGGCCAATGAAAAGGCCCAGAAAAAACTGTTTGAAATAGAGGACAGGGCCCGGAGAAACAATATTATTTTGTAAAATTGAAAGAAGGCATAGAAACTCCAAAAACAAAGGCTTATCTGGCTAAAAATATTCCTAAGTGGTTTCCTGCCTGTGCTAACAGTCCACCTGAGGCACATCACATTGGAATACCATGGAAATCATCCCACCCTCCCCCTCTAATTTTGAATCTCCAGCGATATAGACAGGGATCATATTCTAAAGGAATTCAGGAAGTCCCCCGTTGAGATAGCTGAAGTTTGCCACTGACTACGGTGAAGTCACTACAAAGCAGAGGCATCAATGCTATGCAGTCATAAACAGGCTCAGCATTGTGAATTTCAAGCGTTCCTGATTTACGTAGCGAGAATCAAGCTGCTAAGAGGCCCTGAACAGCACACTTTCCAATACTTACATGAGCCTCTGATAAGGGGGCCAGAAACAGTTCAGCCTCATGCAGTACACCTGTTATCTGTGTGGGGCTGCGTAGCAAAGCATGCAGACATTCCAATTAAGATCCACTCATCTATCTCAATATTTCATACCACTAAACTCCGGACACGGTGTAACCCCATCAGCTTTCCTCAGTGGAGTGACAGAGGTATACATAGCATAACAGATTTAACAGTAAATGGAAATCTGTTTGCATTTCAGGAACTCCAATAATTTGAAGATCCTCAAGAAATCCTAATCATTAAATGACCCATTTTAATTCCATAAAGTAGCTAAACTCTACACCCCACCAAATATTTCAAATGAAACTATGTCCACATTTTTTGCTAGGCCCAAATGGTGACCAAGGTTCTCCATATGGTTTGGCAGAGCCTGGAGGTCTTATTCTGGAATGAGGTTTCCAAGTACTTATCTATCATTATTGAAAAGAACATTCTATTCTCTCCAACTATTCTTCTTACTGATGGCTCCTCGAACCTTACAATTTGTGAAAAGCATATTTGGCTCAGCGGCCTATGGTTACATTTCATTGGCAAGAACCCCACTAGCTTCCAATTCCTCAATGGGCATTCTAATTTTTGGACATTGCTAATATGGAACTTCAGTATACTGTAGCATTGGTGCAAAACTGTTATTGAAAAAAAAAATTATGATTTTAAATCAATATGGGGGTGAGGTGTGGGGAGAAATACTTTTTCTTTTGTCTTTTGTTATGAATGTGATTTCTTGTCTGTTTTACCAAGTGAGAAAAAAATTTGTTGATAACCAAAAAAAATAACACTGTTACACTGTCACCAAGTACTTCAACAAAATATAATAGTGTCACACTGAAATACAGTAGGACCATTTATGATGCAGCAACTCAGTGACACTGAAAGAAACAAGATTGAGTTGACAAAAATACTAAAATATAGTTGCAAGCAGCCATGCTGAAGTTTAGCTTTGACTATATAGCAGAACTAGCATGACAAAGTCGACACAATAGAATGAGCTACATACACATTGCACAAGGATGAGCTACAGTTCATACTCATTTCCCTAGGTCTGTACTCCTTATCACCCTTGGACCATTTTCAGTTATCCTGACACTATCTTCTTCAGACCTTGTCTCAAATCTAGTGACTATCTTCTTATAGCAGTTAATAGATTCTATAAACATTTGCATTACATCTAAGTAATTTAGCATAAATGTACAGTTATGAGTGCATTCATTTCATGCTTTTTCATCCTGCAAGTTTGAGACAGTAGGCTGGAAAAGAGAGACCTTGGTCCACACATATAAAGTTTTGGGCAAATCAGTCATTCCATTCAAGAGAAGTATGAGAAGTGGTTTTCACAAAATTCTCATGACAGGAAATCTACTGAGGCAAATTAATTTCTTAATGAACAGCAACAAAGAAGCTGCTGAACCCCTATTTACATTAATTTTAATATATGCAAAAGCCTGAAAAATTATTGATAGTTGAAACGAGGAAGCTGAAAATTCATTAGATAATTGATTGTTTAATCATGTAGATATTTAGATTATTTAGCATGTCAGCTATTTCTGAATTTCCTAGTCCCTAACTAACACTTGAACAAGTCTGAATGCATCTGCCTCTTAACCATTTCCAAAATCTGAACAAATTCTAACCATTCTGATTAGTCACCAATACCGGTAAGAGCCAGAAAAGATGTGGGGATGCAGCAATTGAAATATTTCTCATTACTCTGACTAGTGACAGATGATTCACTTTAAAGGACATTCACAGTTGGTAATGAACAGAGAAACAAACTAATACAACAGCCCCCACACCTTTATTGTATACTCTTTCCCAACGAGATGGGGTTACTAAGTTTGACTGTGAGATCAATAGAACAACTCATCTGCCACAGAGAGGCTGTATAGTGTACTGTACTGGAGCCCTCCAAGCAAAACGTAAGGAACAAATCAATTCTATTATCTGTAAGGGGAATCATTTTGTTCCAGGCCTTTAGCAGCAACAGCAGGCCAAATAGCTACTTGTGTAATACGGTCCAATAAGGAGTGAATGTGGCAGCCATGATGACACTTTAGTAGCAGAGCTAACAGACACACGGGCATTATAAAGTGTGTCAACTCAAGTGACAGAGCTCCAGGATTGGTGGGGATAATGTGTTTGGTGGGAGGGTTGTGTTGGCTTTGATTCACTGAACCATTACAGCAAAGCCTCATTTTCCTCACAGGCAAACAAACAAATGCTGCTTGCGTCAAATAATCGTGTTGGCCAACGTCTCCCACTCCCGCATCCAACAGAACTAATACAACATGACATGCATTGTCAATTTGTCAAGGATGAAAAGAGTGACAAAGTTATGAGGGTTTTGGAAGGACATATTGTGTTAGCACAGTGGTTCTAAGCCTCTTAAAAATATGTTAAGTCGGTTGTAATTTATTTTTAATAATTTAAACATTGGAATATTTGTAATCAGAGTTCTTATTACAACAGCAAAATTAATTCCAGGTTCCAGATCATATACCTGGTTCCAGAACACATAATTATATTATGTATAAAATACAGCACAGCTACTATAGGTCCTAAATATATGCAATCAATAATGTATGTAAGTTGCTCTGGATCAAGTGAATTGTTCCTACAGCCGATTGCTGTAGCATAGCAGGGCCATAGAAGCCTCAGCTAAACGACTAAAAGGTAAATGTAAAATGTACGTTTTCATGCTCAGGAGATGTGTTTCATACCTGAGAAAGGTTGAGCAAATGTTTATAACAAAGAATAAATATTATCTTAAAGTGAGTTTGGGATTTTTCCACTATTTTATCACCCAGCCTCCCAGGACTTCAAGGCAGCTCTTCCAGGGATGAAGATCCACAACTTCAGCTAGGTAAAGGTAATTTCCGTTAACAGACCTACAGCAGACTAATGCTCAAGTCTAGAATAATACAGGATTGATGAAACATTTTCTTTCACAAACAGAAAGAATTCCAACAAATTATTTTTTCCAGAATAAAATAGTGAATGTTGGTTTTTAGTTTTTTTTCCCCCTACTGTAAAATAGAACCATTGCTAATAGTAAAGACAGAATTATGACCTTTCAGTCATGTTTAAATTCACTTCAGTACCTTGATCTAAATCATGCAGCTTTAGACTGTGTATGCAATACAGGATAGTAAATAAACTGAGCGCTCAACCTCTCTTCACTCCTCAATACCAGGTTGCAATAACTTGAGAATCTCTCTCTCTTTGAAACAAAAACAAGGCTTATGTTTGACTATGTCTGTTCCTTCCTTCTGACTGTGACTCCCCTTGGAAAATTATCAAGTCTCTCTCATTTTTGTCCCTTCTTTCCAGAGTTTTTCATTTTTACCGTTGTCTCCGTCTCAGCTTGGCTTCACCCTCTCCGCTGCTCGGTAAACAGTGTTTGGCAACAACCCTCACCATCTCTCCTTGTGGTAGAACTCTCCTCATGTAAATCACTGTCTTACTGTTTGCCATAACAAGCAACAACCTTCTTTCACTGCTACTTTTGGCATTCCAGGCACTCAGCAGCCATGATAAGGTCGTGAGATGTGAGAGGTTGTGATCAAAAGACAGCCTTTCTTTGCCCCAAAGAACATTCATTAGCTTAAATAAACAGGCATGTGAAGAGAGAGAAAGAGAAAGAAAGAGAGAGAAAGAAAGATTGAGACATAAATGGTAAGTCTCAACTTGACAGAACACAAGGAAGTAGGTCTAGTTAAGCCCACCAGGCAGCCAGGCACTTTGTCTGGGGCCACACAATAACGTAAGCGTGCTGTGTGTTTAAGCACTTTTTTACAAGGCTGACTAACAGTGTTATTAGAAGCGAGTTAAAAGAGCATAACATAATGAGTGTGAAACCACCCAGACAAAGTGGAGGCCTGCTTAATGAATGAGACTCCACTCAGCTCTGTGCTGGGCACAGGTCCAAATATCACTATCCACTAAGCTAAAAACAAACATCTGCTACAGTAAACAGACACTGTCAAATGATGCAGTACATGCCCAAGCAAAAGACGACTATTGTATAAGAATGCATGTTAATTAGGCTAATAAGAATAGGCCCTCATGAGGAAGAGTACTTGCATTGCATATTCATTTTAGTTCCATTAATTTTAATCTTTCAGCATTATTATTATTTACCCTTCTTAAAATGCCTTTATTAAATCAGCAGACATATATGATGAGAATCCTAGAAATATGAAGTCACCAGTTTTCCCAGTGTATATAATCAGGCACGTGAACAGATGCCCAAGCACCTTCTCAATGGCCTACCAGTTCTTAAGTGCCCTTTTGGGTGGTGGTATTAAAAATATAAGAAACAGGGTGATTTGAATCCTGATTTCTGATTGGCTGAAAACAGTGGTATATGGGGACCTTAAACCATGAGTATGACATCACATTACTTTTTACTGCTCTTATTGTATTGGTATTCAGTTCAAAATAGCAATAGGGCATCTCTGGAGTTCCTGCTTCTGTATTTTGCCAATATGCCAGGTTTAATGTACTATTGAATAAAAAAAACTTGTGAATCATTTAGTTAGGAGATGTCCACACACTAAATAGAAGGCCAAATTTCAACAGCCTAATCGGCTTTCAGCCACATCTCCCTGAGAATGCCCGATCTTGTCTGATCTCGGACGCTAAGCTCGGTCGGGGCTGGTTAGTACTTAGATGGGAGACCGCCTGGGAATACCAGGTGTTGTAAGTGTTTTGTTAAGAGATGTTCTTACTCGCAACCTGGAGTGTCTGGATACAGCTCATAACAAAAGGATAATTTCAGAGAAAATAATAAAACTGTAAATGCCTTCTTTTCATAAATGATTTGTGGGTTGTGGGCGCATTTGCGCCATATTGCACACCACACAACTAATAATTTGTGGAAGGCCCTTTTGCCAGGATTATTGCAGTAAGTCTGTTTGGATATGTCTGAATAGTGCTTGCATACAGGATTTTGCAATTTTATCCCACACTGCTTTGCAGAACTGTTTATGCAATTTTTATAAACTTTTGAGTGTTGCATGCCCTGATATCCACTTAGATAATCTGCATAGTACAGATTTTCCAGCGTGATTAATCTAGATTGTGCTGTTACATTCAGAACTTTTCAATAATCTGACTGAGGATGATGATCTGGTGCGTGCGGGCTCTGCAATCCTCCCTGCTCATGATGTGTGATATTTCCCCCTGCCTCCATGATTCTGTTTAAAATGATTAGCTACATTTCTGAAGGCCTGCTTCCCATTGTGTTAGTGTTTCCTCAGTCCCAGACTGAAAGATCTTACACAGCTGATTTGGTGTTTTCTGGGTTTTCAGCATTTGTTGTACATTTGGTCTGGTTTATCCTGGTAGGTTTCAACTTTTCTTGACTCCTAATATGTCCATCAAAAGGTAAATGTTGAGTTTTATTTCATATTCAGGAATATTTGCCATTGTTTTTGGGTTCAGAATGCTTTCAGTTCAATTATTTGAATGTAATCAGTCTTCCATCCCAATATTATCTGGTCTTGTTATCTCCTGTCTATTTAGTTTCTTTTTGATTTTGTAGACTCCCCACATTAATTCATTTCCATCTGTGTTTCAGGGGCAAGCAATTATGACTTATATTGTGTACTTCGTAGTTCCATTCTTGACCTTTTTATGCTTTGCTGAATATTCTTTAATATTTTTTTCCTTCTGTTGTATAGACCTGGCGTCAAGCAAAGGTTTCTTGATGTTTATCTTTTTCAGTTTTCTCCAGGTGAATTCAGATATCAGTTCCTCTGCATGTGTTATATGCCAAGTACTTTCTCCGCTGCTTATTCTATAGCTTTGTTGAAACTTTCTATGGTTAACTCAGTTTCATCTGAGATAGCAAACCTGAATCCTTCTTCACTTCAGGGTTTTCCAACTTCAATACAGCAAAACATTGTTTCCTTGTCTCACCCAGTTTGACGATCTCACCTCAGGCTCAGTGACAATGTGAATCAAGACTGACTTCAGCTTTTACATTGAAATCGCCTAATATTAGTTGAACACAGTGGCGTAGGTTTCATTATAAATGAGTGGGACATGTCCCACCCACTTTTTATTAAGAACAGTATTATAAGAGAAGCTCAAACACTGCTTTAGAACGGTGCGGAGGCAGGACAGTAATTCGTAATTAAGACTGGCGTTTAGAACACGCGCAGGTACTTTGCTTTGAGGTGGTTGCTGGAAAGGTCATGTGCGCTGAGATAGTTACCGAAGTAGAGTGGAGGCTGTCATTGCTACTAGCAAAAGTGATATCTGGCTCATTAAAGTTCTGTAATCTAGCTCACATTAGCTCTAGCTAACTACCTCCCATAACTTATGAATGAGGTAGATAATTACCTAATCTATTAGAGAGTGTTTTTTTTAAAAACGGCAACCATGTTAAGTGTGGTTTGCAACAAACGTTATATATTAACTACAGTTGCAAAATTAGCTATCATTTTGTTTAATGTGTTAGATTGTTAGCTAGCAAACAATCTAACACATGAACACTTTATTCATTCCACTCACAGCTAGCACCGAGATGACACCAGCCAAGAAGAGACTTAAATTAGACATACGGGCATTTTTTCTATGCAAAGACAAAGTGAGTGCCACAGCTAGCTATCTATTAGACATTGCAAGATATAGCTAGCTAACTAACTAGGTTAATAGTCCATCTCTTGAAAAGTTAGCATTACATGTAGTTCCCTATACATAGATAGTTGCATTTGACATTTGAACCTAATGTGGATCTTATAGATCAAACATTGCCATCAGGTTCTGCAGGAATCAGTCTAGATCAAGCTGTTTATGTCATATCCTGTACTGCATTTTAGCAGAATCAGATGGTGACCGTGACAGAGTTCTCTGTCACAGCAGGATCAGACAGCCAGGGAGAAAAGATTAACCATGGAGCTGAGGTGAAATGATGATTCATAGCAGTTGTCTATAAAACTGGATAATTTGACCAAAATTATTTGTTATGTGTAGCCCATATCTTGAATGTTCATATTTATTAGCAGAACCTGAAGGATGTTGAGTCAACCAGTGTAGTCATGCCAGAGGGTTGTGGTGGAGCTTGGGAGGTGAGGTTGTGAAATTCAAGTACAGTACAGGCAAAATGTACATGTTGATCACATTATGTCACCCACACTAAGAGCACACATCCTAGACAATATCTTAACTATGTAATATTAAATAAAATGGCTGAAGGCAGTATTTTTCATGTTTATTCTAGCAGAATCAAAGAGATGTTGTGTCCACCAGTGCACATACACCATATTGCCAAAAGTATGCGGACTCCCGTCCATCACACCTATATGAGCTTGTTGGACATCCCATTCCAAAACCATGTGCATTTGCAAAAAATATTTGTCCCCCTCACATTTGAAATCAAACCTACGCCCCTGGTTGAACATAATGCTCGGGTACTTGTTTGATGTGTGCTTAAAGGCAGCTGTGGAAGGCTTTTAGTTATCTGTCTAACTTCTTAAGGAGTCCGATTTGTAAATAAAATGTGTTCTTAATTGACTACAAATGAAAGTAAAATATTGGCTCAGTACAGTAAAGTAGAGCACACTAGACTAAAGCACAGTACAATGTATTATATGGTCCTATATATATATTACTAGAGCAAACTGCATACTGCCGCATTGGTTTCACCCTAGATTATAAACTTTCATTGTCAAAAACACATGGATTCAGTGGTTTCTAAGATGTGAAGAGGTCTGTCCATTATATTGTGATGCTTTGCTTTCTTGTTAACCAAACCAGGACTACTGCTACCCAGCTATATGGTGATGCACTGAGGCAGCTATCATGCATTGGATTTCTATTAAATCTGTTATTAAGAGGTTAGGCTATTGTGTATATGTTCAACACAGTCTCAAAAACAATTGGCACATAATTACACAGAATGTAATCATGGATTTTGCAAGTTTTTGTGTGTTTTAGTGAGATCAGATTTTTTGTGAAGACATCAAAAGATCTTGCATGAGCAAAAACACAGACACACATTCTCGGATATACAGTATAGTCATCTCACCGCCATAATGATTGACACTTTTGATAAAAAGCTGTAAAATATATCATATAGAAGAGGTAATGAGCTATAATTTATGCAAAAAAAGATGGGAAAACGATTCACAGTTATAAAAGATAGTAAAAGGAGATGGAAAGACACAAGAAGTGAGAATGAGAGGAAGATGAAGAGGAAAAGGGATAAAAATACATGATTGCCACCCCTAAGGTTCTCATAAATCAAACCAAACCAAATGGATTCTGCATTAACATTACACTGTTTACAGCACATTTCAATTTTAAGGAAATGTACTGAAAAGACAAAATACCTTAATACATTTTTTACCTTAATAAATCAGGCAGTGGATAAAGAAAAATTGCTATTAGGAAAATAATTAAGAAATTCAAAACCAGTAGGAGAGTAGTAATCCTGCCTGGAACAGGACAGAAGTGCATCTTGCCCCCACTCACAGTGAGGAAGATAGTGTGGGAGGCTTGATTGCCTCTACGGGTCACCTACATTCCAAATCTACAATTAGACACCACCTGCATGCCAACGGCCTGTTTAAAAGGTTGACAGAAAACAACCTTTATAGAGAGGAACCAACAAAGCACCCGGACTTCACTTAACGGCATGGCACTTGAATTGGAAAGGAATGCCACTTTATTGTCCGATGACATTAACAGAGTTCATTGGTGTGGAAGAAGGATGCATATGCGGAACATACGGTGCTATTAACTTCCACTGGTATCGCAGCTCTTGTTAAAGTCAATGGCATTGTGAAATCTATGAATCACCAGGTCATTTTAGCCAAAAACCTGGTTGCCACAATTCTGAAACCAGGCATGTGCACAGGTAAGGCTCAACCTGTGCAGAGCACATGCCCCTTTGCTACCTAGTGCCCTTTCCATTTGATGTTCCCGTCCGCCCTGGCGACGGCAACACATTGCCCATCCGTGTGAACCAACAACTCCGCCCACTTTTTCAAATTCCGCACATGCCCCTCAGAAGGCCTGTGCACGGCACTGACTGAAACGCTAATTGATCTCCCAGCAAGATAATTTAGGAGTTCATATCCGTACACATACACACAATTGAAACAGTCTCTTCAAATACACAAATCAAATGAAGAGGATCCAAAAATGCAGTATGAAAGTTCTCTCACTGTATGGACATTTAAAGATACAGACAAAACCCTCTCCAAAAAGCCCAGAGAGGCCGAAGCACTCACAAATCCAAACGATCTGCTGTCACATGCATAATCACAAAAGGCAAACACATTTTCTCGCTCTCTCTCCGCTCTTAGTTCAGACAAACAAAAGAAACAAAAAGGAGAAACAAAACATCACAAGGGGATATCCTGTGCGGTGATCCAACTTCCCGACTGTGTTGGTTGTTCGACAACAGCACACCCATGGTGAGTTAATTTCACACACAAGAGCCTAACAGACCGAAGATGAAGCCCAAATCTGAAGGAGGAACACAAGAAGAAAAGACTCTATTTGTATCCCTCCTCTTTTATTATTCCTTATCTCTGCATTCCCCAGAGCAGCACAATCAGTCCCCCTCACTGAAACTAAAGCAGCGCTGTTTTATACAGGGGCTGTGCTCAACAGATCCTATCAAATACAACTATCACACTGTCTGTTGTGTGCTGCATCAGAGTCTCCAATGTATCCTAATTACATGCACAGATCAAGAATATGATGACCCAGTCTGGTCACAGTCTGGCAACTATGTAAGTGGAGGGTCTAAATGGAACCAATCCCATTAAGATTAGCTATAAGACAACACAGACGATCACACCGAGTGCAGTGATGGTGACAGGAAAAAAGTGTTAGCTCTCCCAAACCACATTTGATACATATCAGAGAGAAAGCGCAGACACCCAGACAGGATGGTGCCCTGAGTGGCAAAGAATCCTGAAGCAGATTCCAGTCTGAGGCTCTCCCAACCCAGCGGGAAACAAAATAAAATGATCATCATTATCAAAGTGATATGTGTAACAATCCCCATTTTCTATAAAGAGGTAAATATTTTCTCTCTCAGAGAATGTCTACAATACTACTAAATAGGAATGTGACCTGAGTATTGACCCTGAAAACTGGGTGGTTCGAACAGTGATTATCTGTAAGCTTTGGCATATGACACTGTAAATCACAGGTGTGATGTAAATCACTGGTGATTTACACCGGTGATTTACATTTTAATTGCGTCTCGCTAACTACCTTTTTTTCACTGTGTGAAAAAGTAGTATTCCAGTTCTAAACGCAGTAGCCTTTTTATAACAGCAAAAACAAACTTTGGGGGTTTTTGATATATTACCAATGTACATCTGCTAAGTGCTTTATCCTGACACACTTGGTTACAACGTACATAAGAACAGCTGTTGGTTATGATCAATTGGCCAAATACCACAATCCCTGATGCCCTAATGCTTAAATAACCAACCCCCTCACTGTGATTCACTTAACCAAAAACTAAAAAAATAACTAAAGACTGGTTCTAGGCTGAAACCTAAACAGACCCACCTGAACTGGCCACAAGCGGCCTGTAAATGACTCTCGGTGTAATGCAACCAACAAACAATTTGTTCATTAGGAGATATTCGCACACAATAAAGAACCAGTTGTAAACATTTTTTTTTTCCTTTTATATGTTTCTGTGTGGACATGATAGACAGCTGTAAGTTAAGCCTGCTGTAGGGACCAGATGGTCAAACAAATACAATGGTCACTCTGGAAAAAACCAAATCAACAATGGCTTAAGTCTGTAAAAAGAAAAAAAGAGCTGTTCAAAAAGAATGAATGACTGACAAAGTGCACATCACTGTCTGTGATAAAGCCACACAGAATGGGTGCGGAGAGCTGAGTAGCTCTTGATAGCGGTTTGTTATGTTGGTGGGTGGGCTGGCTCAAACAGAGGATGTGGACCTCGGCCAGAGACATTTGGGTTTTAAAATTATAATTATTATTATTGACTCCAAGTTTACAAGGCCCCTGATAATTTGAGACCTGAGGCAGATGCCTCTTCTGCCTTATGGCATGTCCACCCTGGTCGTACGATGACAAGTTGAACCTCATTAGACAAGGCACCAGAAAACAGTGTCGTTGTCGTCCCCCCCCCACACACACACACACAAATGATGCATCACACTCACTAGGGCCAATTACTGACAACACTGCAAACTACACAGTACTGATGATAACAGAACATTTGTCTGTTATATCTCCACCATATAGTGAATGTTCTTGCATATCTTGAGCCTTGGAAGAATTTGCAACGTATACCGAATTTTATTTCTGTGAGATAATGTAACTGACGTTTGTGAATTTATTTGCTGGACCACGCACACATAAATTTTTATTAGTAATTGGTGGCCATTTTCAATGCATATCCATCCTCTGGTGCCCCAGGAGATTCATTCCCCAATGATTTTAAATGACCGAAAATCTGTTATTGTGGACGGTATTGTGCTTGAGGCAAATGTTTTTTCTTATGGGGACAGAGAATTACCGTGTGTACAGACTGTGACATGAACAGGGCCCTTGAACGCAGCCTGATTGAACAGGGCCCTTGAACGCAGCCCGGTTGAACAGGGCCCTTGAACGCAGCCTGGTTGCTTTCAGTAAACGCAGCTCGGCTACCACCCCTTGACACACCTGTCCCAATCAGGCCTCGTCAGGAGCTAAAATGGCCCCTAAGAAAGCAGCTCTAGGCAGCAGAAAGCGGAAGTAGTGAAGAGTGAGATGCTGGTCCATCCACCTGGGTTTTTGGTTCAATTCTGTTTTTGATTTGATTTTATCCACTTTGTGTTAATAAATGCCCTTCATGGCCCAGAACACTGGTATCATGTCCGTTCCCTGTGTCTTGCCCCGTTACAAGACTTTGATGAGTTCATATTAAATGGGTTAAGGGGCACGAATGTGAAGATTGCATTTTAAATTGCTTGTTAAAAAGAAAATCTGTAACTGATTAAATTCACAATGTGCTTTCAGACCGTTATCAGAGATTAATGATCATTTCATTTGAGTAAACACAACTAGCTCAGCATTATGTAAACCTTAAATCTAATCCGCCTTCTTTCCCAAGTTATTTTGTGGGAAGCAACTAAACTAATCCTATTCAGGATTTGCATAAAAACAAGCTGCCCATGGAGTACTGTTAACTTTATCCTCGCTTTCAACAACTGAATGGCTATGCCAACAGACCCCAGCTCACGATTGGTCACTAAACCCAATACAAGCAAATGCATATGATGTTCAGATCCAGGGAAGAGTGTGTTGTAAAACACACATGCTCTCTCACTCCCGGATTACTTTTTGAAATTGTCTGCTCTATGAAACAAGAATCGGAAGGCAACTGCTGGTACAAACAGAAAACTGATAAAGCCACAATATTTACATAAATGAATAAGCCAGTCAGGTTGTACTTTTGTCATAAAAACATACAGCACATTTAAAATTCCTGGCAAGTGGGGAAACAAGTTGAAGGTCTTCTCCATGACAATTCAACAGGCTTCATGTCAATGATTTCTACTCAGCCCGGTAATGCAACTACCTGCTGTGAGAAGTGGCTCTAGAAAAGATGAAACGTCTGTATGCCAGTGGGCATATTCTACAAAAGATTATGGACTGGCCTCAGTGTGCAGAGGAAATTTGCAGCTCTGGACTGTACTGACCAGAATGCTGCTTTTGGCCAGGACATTCTTACTGTGACTGTTAAAATTTGGTTTCAGGTTCTACGAACAAAATACATGTATTTTACATGCCAAGTCAAATGTAATGGAACCATTGCACATGTTTACGATTGGTGATTGCAGTCCAAACTGCCCTTTCCCACAAGAGGAATACTTACGTGTGAAGGCTGTTCATCAACTACAACTCAGTGTTCAACACCATAATACCCTCCAAGCTCAACACACCCTTGTACTGAACACCTGCCACTGTAACTACAGCCTACAGCATTTGCGCACAGCGTAATCAAGATCACAGTAATTGTAGGCGCTTTTGCAACTGTTGTTTTGTGACCTGAACTCGATGAGGAACAGTTAGTTCTACAAGAGTGGTGGTGTTGATCAACTAAAATTGGCAAATTCTCCAGTTTGGGAGCATTTTGGCTTTCCAGTAGACTAGAACAGTGACAGACAGAGAAATGCTGATAAAACATTAACTGTATGTTACCACTGCTTGATGAAAGTAACCTACACAGCTGAAAAATGGAAGAGGCCGCAGTGCTCAGCACTGTAAAATAGTCTAAAACAAGTGTTTGCTTTTCAAATGTTGTCTACCTAATAGCATGTTGTTCATTCACTGGTATGTCTGTTAATTTACAGTATCAATAATCCTTTTACTGTCTTTTGGCATTCGAACATAGGAAACAGCCAAATGGCTTTTTAAGCTTTGTCTCTGTCCCTTACAAAGGTTCCATACCATTCTTTTCAGAAACATGTAGAAAATTCCAAACCACCTGCACAATGTTTGCTCACATTACCAACAGACAAACATACCCTACCAGACTATTCAAACAGACAAACATAACCAATCACACTATTCAAACCAACAAACATAACCAACCACACTATTCAAACAGGCATACATACCCTACCAAACACTTCAAACAGACATACATACCCTACCAGAAGATTCAAACAGAATGGGTTTCTCTACTGTACCCAAACCAATGTTATGTATAGAGCAATGTAATCTTCAAGTGCTTTAGCACTAGAGGATATTCAGGCAAAAAGTAAGTAAAAAAGAGATTACATAGCTCATCCTCTTCCTAAAACTCAAATGTAACTGTTCTGTAATATGAATATGCATATACAAAGTGTTTAAAAATGTGGTTTCTTTGCGTCTTGCCATTCAGATTATTTTTTATATATTTTTATTATTATGTGTATTTATTTCTTATAAAAAGTAATATAATTACTAGTGTGTTGCCTTGTCTATAACTGTGTGGTACTCTTGGACTCCAGGTAGAGTATCTGATTCATGTGTAATAGTTAATGGGGATCCTAACAAACTGAATTTTTTTATCCTTCCATAAGAAAATAGTCAAGACACAAATCTAGCATTGGTGCCCAAGCTAGCTGGTAATGTTTTCAATTTGCACTGTTGTACTGTTCAAACCCACTGGTTGTTCATTCGATTAATTTGAATTGCTATGGACATTGGGCAGCCAGCCAACCAGACGCTGTTGGCAGTGCTGTCCATGGTTCTGAATTCCCCTCATATCTGGCAATCAGATTCAGACAATAGGTCCTAACCAAGAGTCCAGCTGGATCCATCATATATACTAATACCGGCAGAACCAGCAATATAAGAGTAAAGGTGGGTTTGTGTGATGCCCTATAAAGGGTAGTTTCACTTCCCCAGGAGGACATGAGTCTCACTGGGTCTAACCTTTTTGGGTAGTTACTTTTTTGGAAACTAGATTGTGACTACATTTAAGTCTTAAGACAACACTGTGTCATTACTTTTGTGTCTGTCTGAAGACAAAGTCTTTCTTTCTCCCTCGTCAATGTGGTTTCTATCTGAACCCAGTCTCTGTCTCCATCTCCAATGTGGTTTCTGTCTGAACCCAGTCTCTTTCTCCGTCTCCAATGTGGCTTCTGTCTGAACCCAGTCTCTGTCTCCGTCTCCAATGTGGTTTCTGTCTGAAGCCAGTCTCTGTCTCCGTCTCCAATGTGGTTTCTGTCTGAACCCAGTCTCTGTCTCCGTCTCCAATGTGGTTTCTGTCTGAACCCAGTCTCTGTCTCCATCTCCAATGTGGTTTCTGTCTGAACCCAGTCTTTGTCTCCAATGTGGTTTCTGTCTGAACCCAGTCTCTGTCTCTAATGTGGTTTCTGTCTGAACCCAGTCTCTGTCTCCAATGTGGTTTCTGTCTGAACCCAGTCTCTGTCTCCTTCTCCAATGTGGTTTCTGTCTGAACCTAGTCTCTGTCTCCGTCTCCAATATGGTTTCTGTCTGAACACAGTCTCTGTCTCTGTCTCCAATGTGGTTTCTGTCTGAACACAGTCTTCCTCAATCCCTTTCCAATGTGGTTTCTGTCTGAACAGTCTTTTTCTGTCCCTTTTCAATGTGGTTACAGTCTGAACACAGTCTTCCTCTGTCTCTCCAGTGGTTTCTGTTTGAACACTCTTCCTGTCTCTCTCTCTCTCTCTCTCCAATGTAGAATCTGTCTGAACAGTCTTTCTCTTTCCCTCTCCAATGTTGATTCGGTCTGAATACAGTCTTTTTCTCTCCAATGTGGTTTAACTCGAACATACTTTTTCTCTCCCTCTCCAATGTGGTTTCTGTCTGAACAGAATCTTTCGCCCTCTCCAATGTGGTTTCTGGCAGAATTTTGCAAAAGCGCCGCTTTATACTCGTTGCTAAGTGATAATTCCAGCTTCCACATTGTGCTGTTTATTTCGGATCTTTTTTAAAACCTTTGAAGATGTC
Source organism: Esox masquinongy (assembly GCA_016801175.1). Lineage (NCBI taxonomy): Eukaryota > Metazoa > Chordata > Actinopteri > Esociformes > Esocidae > Esox > Esox masquinongy. The sequence continues at coordinate 24,749 of JACXGI010004367.1, forward strand.
AAGTGAAAGCACACATGCACTTTTCTGACACCACAACAAAGCACAGCCTTGGATGATCCCGAATTCTAATCAATGAAAAAAGTGTTTCTCTCTTTTGCTTCTCTCTAGCGGGTCGGAGAGGCTCTTCTATTGTTATGTCATACAAATGTCAAGGATAAAGGCGCTAACATTGTGGCCTTTCAAAAACCTGGCCTACAGTAACTCTCCAAATAGGTGGCTCTGGCTTAGCCTAATTAACACAGAGATTAGCCCAGTAGGATCACACTTTGTCCTTAAGCCTCAATGCTTTAGCCAACAGACCATTAGCCATGATATAGCAGCAGGGGGAGAAATAACATGCTCAACAGAATTAAGCTTATTTGTCTCCAAGAAAGCTCAGTAGCCAGAGGAAGCAAGCAAGCCTTTGTCTGCAGCGGCCTGGACATTATGTGGGAGAAAACCTGAGAAACCTTTCAGGGTGAGACGTAGGAGTGTGGAAATAACTAAGTAACTGAGTAAACGTACCTACTCCTCCCTCTGCCCCCTAACCCTCCTTCCCTCCAGTGACGTGTTGATGTTTCTTATGGGACAGCGTGGCTTCAGGAAAGCAGGCAAGGTTGCTTAGCAACAGGGTGCAGCAGGCACTTCATTAGACGGCACCGATGCTTGCTCAATTCTCCACAACCGTATCACTCCAACATCCTTTGCATGTTGCACTCATTCCTGCATTACCTGTTTTAATCACTCCTCCGTAACACGCCTCGCTCACACCACCATTATGTATCTCACTCATTCCACCAGAATATTTCCATAACACGTCTGACTCAAACCACCATAATGTATCTCAATCATTCCACCAAAATATTTCCATAACACGTCTGACTCAAACCACCATAATGTATCTCACTCATTCCACCAGAATATTTCCATAGCACCTCTGACTCAAACCACCGTAATGTATCTCACTCATTCCACCAGAATATTTCCATAACACGTTTGACTCAAACCACCATAATGTATCTCACTCATTCCACCAGAATATTTCCATAACACGTCTCACTCAAACCACCATAATGTATCTCACTCATTCCACCTGAATATTTCCATAACACGTCCAACTCAAACCACCATAATGCATCTCACTCATTCCACCTGAATATTTCTCATTCAATTCTACATAACATGTCACTCCGTCCCTCAAAACATGTCTCAGTATTTTTGCTCTCTTGGCCCATCACTATAACAAATAGAAATATTTCCCTCTAAGAGAAGCTCCGAAAAATACGGCATAATGACTTGGCTGATTTCACGATTGTAAAACTTTATCACTCAGGTTGTAAGCAGTTCATTTCAAGTTAAGATTAATGTATTATTCATTTATTTATTTAACTTTTATTTAACCAGTGAAAGGACTCATTGAGATTAAAAATCTCTTTAACAGGGGTGTCATGGCCAAGACGGGAATCAACAAACAAACTAATTTATAGCCCACAACACAACATAGGGAAATCAAAATACATCAACCATACCATCCAGTGCCAATAAATAACCAAATAAACACAGCAACAATTAAAAAAAGATGCACAATTTTAAAAGCACTGACAGCTAGATAGGCCCTCCTCCAATATTTTCAATTTATCATTAAACACACCCCATCCTACAAGCTCCTGCATTTTTATGTCAGATTGAAGACTTTGCCATGCTGTAGGAGCAGCAACCTTCTTAAGCTTTTCTGCCCATCTCTGTGCAAACAGTGGGAACTGCCAGTAAATAGAGATTCTCTGATCATAAGCAAAAGCTTTTAGAACTTTTTTTGCAGATGAGTTCACAAAGGTAGGATGGTGTCAAACTCAGAATGGCTTTATAAATTAAAAAGTACCAAAGAGAGAGCATATGTGTCGACAATGAGGGCCAGCCTCTATTGTACAGAACACAGTGATGAGTGAGTGCTCTACAATTAGTAATGAAACTTAAAGCACCATGGTAAACAGTGTCCAGAGCATGTAAAGACTGACAAGAAGCACGCAGGTAGATGACATCCCCATGATCTAAAACAGACATAAAAGTAGTAAGTACAAGTTTCTTTCTATCTTCAAAAGAGAAACAAGACTTATTTCTACATAATAATTATAACAACACCACTTGAACCTCTTTTTTTTTACCAAGTGTAAAATATGTCTTAAAGGAGAGTGTCATCAATTAAAGTCCCAAGATATTTGTATACAGATACAGACTCAATTATATTACCATGCAGTGTTGTAAGTAATGGAAGATTTTTCTTCATTAAGAATGACTCTGGTCTGTTAATTTTAAGTCTCCCTTCCAGAGATGTAGCTCTCACAGATATTCACTTCAAACTATGTGAAATATGACTGAGGCTAGAAAATGAAGAATATGCATCAACTTGATGGATAAACCACCCTTTGCCACATAGTGGTACAGAAAAATGTTCAAAGTACTTCATCATGAAAGAATAAGTACGGTTGTCAAAGATAATGAGAGTCCCATTAATAGACTATGGGAGCCCATATTAGAATACCGACCAAGAGAGCTGACTGAGGTTCTATAAAAGAGGCAATATGATTGGGAATGGAAACTCCTTGCTGGATCTCCAAAGTAAATGTGAACCTAACTGACATATTTGTGCTGGCATAAGGACAAGGTTAAATATGTAGGTTGATGGGCGTTGTTCTACCTGGGGTTGAGTATGTCAGTTTGTCAGGACTGGGTTTCTGTTTTATGTCTGGGTTCCCGAAAGGGCAGGGTGGGTCATGTGCAGATTCATTATACAGTAGAAGGATTTTATGGTCTGATCTGCAGGGTGTATGTTTTGAATTAAAAGGATTTGTGGTTCATCTGACAATCCAGCATGTGTCCATTAGTAATATTTCATCAGCTTGTTTTACCCCCAGTTATCGCTGGCAACTTTTCACAATATATGCAATGCCTGGATGAGAAAAATGAATACAGCACAGTGCCAAACAATTCCTTTATCTAGCCAGTTAAAGGAATAAAGTCTTAACTCAAATCTCTTTCAGTACAATGATAAAAGAGGAACTGTTGGTAATTGCTTTGAAGTGTTGTCCATTCTCCCAAGTCATGACAAAACACAGTTGATAGATTAAAAACCAAAATAACTGTCATTCAAATTATACAAAACTCCAACCTTCACTCACAGCTGGATATAAAAAACATCAATCAACCCTGACTTTGAGGTTAAGTGCCTTCATAAACTAGGAGCTAACAATGTCACATTTAGTGCCCCTTAGGCAGGCCATTATAACAAACCCAAAAATGCCTTGAGTGCTATAACTGCAGTTAATGTGGATTCAAATCAATAGGGTTCAAATGTCTATTTTCTCTGATGTTTACAATCGACAGCATAAAGGGGGTGCCCTGTGTCAGTGACTTGAGATATTCCCCTCAACATGTTGTTTCCCCTCAACATGATGAGAATTAAATTTTACCTGATGAAGAAAGCCTTCTGAGAGATAGAAATGATATATTTATAGTCCTATGTTGAATTAATACAATAGCCTGATTATGTCGCTGTAGCTCTATGTTGTTTTAAAACATTTTCAGAGGTTCATTTAGCCAAAAACAAATTGTGCTCTGCAAAATTTTTTATTTTTTATCATTTTAATATCAAACAAAAATGATTAAAATCCACTGAGTAGAACACAAAAATATCTGGTTGAGCAAATTACCAGAGAAAACACACATAATTGACAGTTGAAATGGTGAAATCATAGTCCGTTTATGCAATGACACATAAGGATGCATTAACTTGCTATTTTCCAATGAGTCATTTATAAGCAGGGAGTGTGACTGGGAGCATAGATTGTTGTTTTATGTCTCTGCTGAAGTGTTTGGTTTCCTCAATAACAGACCAGACCCTGTGATTTATGAGCAATGACAGGTGTTTGTCCAACAGAGTCCAAGACAAAGCACAGCTTATGGCTACTGATGGGATATTTTACACTCTGTGGTCCTGAGAGCAGCCTGGAGAAGGACTCAACAGACATCTAGAGAAAGTCTTACGTTAATTCCACGTTATTGTCAATAGAGATTTAGACAGAGGCCTGAAGCACACCAGTGAGACAATGATGTTACTAAGCCTAATAGGTTTATAAAGATTCAAACTAAATTGGTTTCTATAAGTTCAACTGGGGTTATAGGTCATGACCTTATCATCTGTGCTTTGCTTTCCCAGGCTATCTCTAATGCACTAATTTTTACATGTCTATTTCATTACTGAAATAATGGGCAGTGTGCTTTGCTTGGGCTAAGGGAATCATTCAACCAGCTTAAAAAGGAAAAACACACCAGCTCTAAAATCCATGAGAAAAAGAGACAAAAAATCCATGGAATGAAAATGGAAAAAAAATGCAAAAATACTGGTTGGATATTAATGTGATTAAGGCCCAAAGGGGTTTCTGTCCTCCGTTAAGAGTCGTGTTAAGCTTGTCTGATTTAATTGACCTTGTTTCAATGATGGCCCTCTTGTCCCTGTCTTTTTCTCTCTCACTCTTCCTCATCCTCTCTGTCTCCCAGGATCCAGTTCTCAGTCAAAGCAGCATGGAGAAGAGGGTGTAGGTGTTGGTATTCAAAGCCAGCTGCTCCCATACATCTAGTTAACTAAAACCTTTCCTTGTATATAACATAATGGACACCATACAACCTCATTACAACCTCCATTCGCTATAAACACATTAACATGCCATTGCAATGACAAACAGAAACCAATAGTGGACAAAGAACATTAATCTGTGGGGTTGAAACAGATTATGGCTGCGCCCCAATGGCATTCATTATCCTACATTGTGAACAATTTCCATTGGTTTACCTATGGGCTAGGGCTACACAATACCTGCAAAATAACTCACCTGTTGATTTTTTAATGCTACGATGATAAAAGCAATTACAAAATGAGATTTGATTGTATTGTGTGATCCTGTGAAATATTTGTACTGTCATTTCCACTTGAGTTGTGCAGCTCTACCGTGGGCTGTGGTCAGAAGTGGAGCACTGTAGAGGTCATAGGCTGTCTTTTGGGGATCCCCCTTCTGTTGATTGTATGGGTCAAGTCGTGCTTAACACCTGTAATACAAGTGTCCCATCGCAACGTTCCATTTCAAGTGTCTGCTCTAAAGGCTTGGACACAAATACATGCTCGACTGGCGCTCAGATCAACATTTGTTGTGTTCACACAGGTCACTGGAAACACATTTAGATGGTTAGGATTTCTTAAGTGCAAGACTTACCATCTACAAACACAAGTCCCCCAGACCAGCAGGTGGCAGATGTTACTGCCAAAGACGCAAGTCCCCCGGACCAGCAGGTGGCAGATGTTACTGCCAAAGACGGAGCCAGAGGATCGGTTGCAAAACGGTGGGAAAATAACTCAGGACAACGCTGCACTTCTTGGCACCTAGTAAGCTAACAGCATACGTTTTCAGCCGATAGAACAATAGCTAGGTAGTAATGTTACCTGTTGTGTACATGTTAATCTGGACATAATTATGCCATGCATAATGTTAATTGATATGTGGTCTACTGAGTGTTCATTGATATTTTTTGTTATTGTGCCCGAACACAGTGGAAGAATGAGTTAGTAGCACACCCCCAACCCAAACCTGTTCTGGACCTACATTCAACTACATAAAAAACCTCTCCTTTGGGTTGACGTTGGATGCAATGGATGGGCGTAAAACTAAAATATTTTCAGCTCAGTAAGTGCACGCCTTTTACTTGTTCTGTCTTGGAGTTTAAAGTTGGTTATAACCACATGCGAATTGAAAACTGAAAAGAATCAATGACCACTTTACTAGGTACACTGGCGTGTTAACGCAAACAGCAAAACAGCAAAACATGCGGTTGCAAGGCAATGTATAATGCATGTAGACAAGGTCAAGACTTTAGTTGTTGTTTGCAGCATCTTGCTGAATCCATTCCACAAAGATTCCAGGCTGTTCTGGATACACATTGATACTAGATAAGTGTGCAGAATACTAGATAAGTGCACCATATATAGTGGGCACTGATTGTATATGCACGCATTATGAAGAATGTCAAATTGAAAAGAGCAGAACAAAATGTAACAAATATGCCTTAAGATAGCAAAATGTCAATGTATTTTTTTGGTGAAATCATTGCATAGAGATCAGAGCAGCTGACAGTACACTGAGGCAATATATATGCAACGTACTTTCTCATATTTTAGCAGTAGCAGGTGTCACCTAATCAAATATAGTGTTTAACAGGAGTAGGAGTAACAGCACACAAGGGAAAGGAGGAGCTCAGTGGTGAGTGGTTTGGCGTGGTATAGAATATTGGCGTATGGTCAGCTGAACCACCGGTGTGTTGCCTTCACACCTCTAAAAACAACCGCCTCCCTCACCCTCCCCACACTGCCATCGAGGGAGCAGATGGAGACAGAAAAAAAACATCACTGTGTGTCTGCATTTAACAAGCACCTGATCAAAACTCGGCTTTTAATGGTTATCTTGCAGCTACTACTCTCAAACTACTGTAACTCACCAGGTACTTGACCGGCATCATTTAAAACCATCACAAAAAACAAGAGGGGAGTTCCTTTTATCTTTACTTAACCACCAGCAAAACTGGTCTATAAAATGTGTAACGGTGGGATCTACATGTAATCAAACAATTAAAAGATGAACTAAGTTGTATTCTGGTAAATCTTTAAGAGGATAATGACTCTATTCGTGAATACCATAAGCAGTGGAATGTCAAGAGAAGAACCTGAATTGTACTTACAGCAGCAAGAAATAATGCAGGACAAACATGCAATGACGTAATTACCTTTGTTTAGCATTGCATTCAAATGTAATTTATTTCAAGAGTTAGCAATGCATTCAGCTTGTATTTATCTGTATAACTAAATGTCTCTGCACACCATGTTTCCACCAATGACAGAATTTGATGCAAATATGGAAATGTGAATACTCCAAATGAGACAGTTTCATGTTACACCAGCAAATAACTACACTCATATCCACCCAATAACCTCACCTCCCAGCTTCTTTCTCCACACCCCTTTCTCCCTCCCCCTAGCGCTCCTGGTTCCCCCATCATGCCTCTATTAAATTGGAATTGACTATAATTACAAGATTTCTAGAGGTGGCACAAGGTATTATTTGAAGGGGACTTCAGAATGCAGTTGTCAGAGGAGAGATTATGAATGTTCCTAAAAACACTCCACCAGCTACTCCTCTATTAGTGTGTATTTAGGGGAAATGTCTCCATGCTTTTATTAAAGATACCACAGCACACTTTCAGAGGTCTAGTGGAGTCCATGCCTCGACAGGTCAGGGCTGTTTTGGTGGCAAAAGGGGGACCTACACAATATTAGGCAGGTGGTCATAATGTTATGGCTGTTCGGTGTATACACCAGCTAGCAACCATCTTTACAATGAATTTGATTTGAACAGCCAAGAGGCAACACTTACTGCGATACTTTCAATAAAAGTTTGACTTTGGACAAGTATGTGATTAACAAAAGTGTCCACTATGTGAAAAGTCAGTATTTCTTACAAATATAAGAGAACTCAGGCACTTCCTACATACACTGGTAAAATAAAATCCATAATGTACTGCCTGACTCAGTAGCATAGGAAAAAGGTTCTGTTTGGAAATTATACAATTTAATATTTGAGCGTTAAGGTTGACAATATGAGACATCACAATGGTTAAGGATGACAATAGAAAATAAACAATACCTTAATAGTCCTTGATAAGTTGGCAAATCAGATTGCAGGTTTTTTTAAAATTGGCGTCGACAAATCCTTAGAGAATTTACCATCTGTTTTAAGCCAGGGAATTAATTATCTTAGACAACACATACTGCACTTCTGAATCAGAGAAAACCAGTTCCTTTTCAATTAGCCAGGCTAATGAAAAATTACAGATGAGGAAAATATCATTAAGCCTCACTAGGCTAGCACCATTCTTTATTACAAGGCACATATTCCACACTCTCCCTGTGACTGCCTGCTGCTATTAATCAGCCAAATCAATTATTCTGACAGATTCTACTATCCAGACTGATACACACAGTCACAAACACTTGTGTGTGCATGCACGCACACACACACACGCATGCACGCACACACACACGCACGTGTACACACACACAGACAGATACAGACAGACAGAATAGTTCTGCCAAGTATGTATACCAATCAAAACGAGGGTTCTCTTTTCCAAATATCTAAATCTAGTCAATCCATACTCTGAAGTATATTTAATGACCCGTGTTTGCCCTCACAGTGCACTCTCAGAGATGTTGATTGCTTTGGGACACAGAGAGTTCCATGGCTAAATAACATGCGGTGCAGCTTGAGAACAGTGCCCTGTGTGTGACTCTCCCCAAGACTGAACACAAACTCCCAATGAATGCATGGCTGCTTCATCTACTTCACAGTACTAATGTTTACAGGGACTATGCTCTTGGGATGAGGGAGTAGAAAATAGGAAATGGTCTGCTTAAACTACTGTAGTCTGTGTTACTGAAGGAAAAGAAGACTATTGATGTTTAGTAGGAAATAGAAAAAAGTGCCAATTCAGACTACAACAAATGTTATGACAATAATTTATTTTAAATCATATATACCCAATATGCAAATACAAAACTGGATTGACACTTCCAATGAGAAACTGTATCGGTCACAAAGGCTGCCAATTAGTTGAAAACCTGGCCACTTGCGCCTTGCCTTTTCAAAATATGCTGTTCAAAAAAATGAAGGGAACACATAATCATCACAGTATAACACCAAGTCAATTAAACTTCAGGGATATCAATCTGTCCAGTTAGGAAGCATAAGCGATTGTGAATCAGTGTCACCTGTTTTGGTGCAAATTAAATTGACAACAGATGCACTGGAGAGGCAACAGCAAGACAAACTCCAAAAAGGGAAAGGTTTTGCAGGTGGTGCCAAAGAAAATTGCCCTCCCCTTATCCTTCCTGACTGATTCTTCTCTAGTTTTGCATTCTACTAGTGTCCTTGTCACTACTGGCAGCATGAGGCGGTACCTGTAGCCCATTCAGGTTGCACAGGTAGTCCAGCTCCTCCAGGATGGCACATCTATACGTGTCGTCACAAGACAATTTGCTGTGTCTCCCAGTACAGTCTCAAGAGCATGGAGAAGATACCAGGAGACGGGCCGTTACACAAAGAGAGCTGGACAGGGCCATAGAAGGGCATCAACCCAGCAGCAGGACCGGTATCTGCTCCTTTGTGTGAGGAGGAACAGGAGGAGCACTGCAGAGCCCTACAACATGACCTCCAGTAGGCTACTGGTGTGCATGTTTCTGACCAAACTGTCAGCTCGATTGTGCAGCTCGATTGGCATACGCCAGAGAACTCCAGAATTAGCAGTTCCGACATTGGCGCCCTGTTCTCTTCACAGAGCAGGTTAATACTGAGCAAATGTGACAAATGTGAAAGAGTCTGGAAACACCATGCTGAACGTTATGCTGCCAGCAACATCATCCAGCATGACCGGTTTGGCGGTGGGTCAGTGATGGTCTGGGGAGGCATATCCTTGGAGAGTCGCACAGATCTCCACATGCTAGCTGTTAGGTACGAGGATGAAATCCTCAGACCCATCGTCAGACCTTACGCTGGTGCAGTGGGCCCTGGGTTCCTCCTGGTGCAGGACAATGCCCGGCCTCATGTGGCCAGAGTGTGTAGGCAGTTCCTGGATGATGAAGGCATTGATGCCATTGACTGACCCTTATGTTCCCCAGACCTGAATCCATTTAAGAACCTCTGGGACGTTATGTATCGGTGCATTTGACGCCTCCATGTAGCACCACAGACTGTCCAGGAGCTCACTGATGCCCTGATCCATGTCTGGGAGGAGATCCACCAGGACACCATCCACCGTATAATCAGAAGCATGCCCAGACATTATCGGGACTGCATACAGGCACACGGGGGCCATACACACTACAGAGTCACATTATGAGTCACCGTGATGAAATTCACACAAGTTGGAACAGCCTGTGATTTCAATTGTTTACTTTGATTTTCGGTGTGAGTTTGAATCCACCCCTCAATCGGTAGGTGATTTTGGTGATTGACCGTTGTTATGTCATTTTATTCTCAACGAATTACACAATGTAAAGATTTTGATCTTTAATATATTTTGTTCATTGAGACCCGATGTGTGATTCAAGTGTTCCCTTCATTTTTTTGAGCAGTGTAGTATATAGCTCCGGAAAAATTAAGAGACCACTGCACCTTTTTCTTTCCTTTCCAAAAAAGTTGAAAAGGAAAGTTTTGAGTGAGGAACAGAAGGGTTAAAATTAAGAGACCACTGCAAATTGAACGCTTCTGATCCTCACTCAAAACGTTCCTTTTCAACTGTTTTGGAAAAGAAAGAATAAGATTAATTGTTTTCAGGCTGGTACCAACGCAAGCGATCATTGTTTTTTTACACATGAAATGAAAAGATTATTTAGTGCACACACAAAATTTGACAACATAAGTGCACTTTACCTATTGTATTATTCAGAAACAGATTAACTGTGTTACTGTATTATTTCACATTAACAATAAATAACTAGTTTTATTGGACAAAGACCTAAATGAAAGGGCACTGCATAGATTGTCTTTTGTGGATGTACGGGCTGAATATTTTAAGTTTGACAGTCATGGAATGTAGCATGCTAACAATGTAACTGAGCCAGCCTGTCCAACGTAATATTAAACAAGAGATTAGGTTTGGTGATAACCAGTGCAGCACACATAATGTTAAATATGTTCCAGTGCAGCACACATAATGTTAAATATGTTCCAGTGCAGCACACGATGTTGAATGGTATACCCACAATTAGCTGCAGTGCCCTCCACTAATATTGGCACCCTTGGTAAATATCAATGCAGTATCACAGGAATTATGTACATATCAATCTCTTTTGGAAAATGCAATTACCGTACCTCTTTTATGCAATTGGGAGGTAGAGTTGGTAAAAATGAGCAAAATGGCCTGTGAAAAAAAATTCTTTGTAGTTTATCCTTTTGGTTTTTCATTCAAAATATCCTCAAAAATGTAACCTTTATTGAAGTAAAATTATTGAAAAACGTAAATGTGTAATAAATTTAATATTTTTCCATCAAACATGTGTGTCACAAAATATTGGCACCCCTAGATATTCTCATGAGTAAAATCTAACTGAAGTATATTCCCATTCATATTTTACTTTTTTAAGTTCACCTGAGTGATTAGGAACACTTCAGTGGAAAGCCATGACATACTGTTGCTCTGGGGTATAAAAATGGGGTGACACACAGGCCAAATTCCCATAGTCATCCATCACTATGGGAAAGACCAGAGAATACAGTAATGATGGGACGTTCATTGGGACTGGGTTCTATGGTCAGATGAGACAAAATACAACCTTTTGCAAATAAACACCAGATGTGGGTTTGGCATAGACAGAAAGATAGCCATGCAGAAAAGTATCTCATCCCCACTGATAAGTATGGTGGTGGATCTTTGATGTTGTGGTGCTGTTTTTATTCCAAAGGTCCTGGACAACTTGTGTGAATAGACTCCATCAAGTGCCAGCAGATATAAAATCAAATAAATCAAATCAGGAAGCTAAACTGGGCCGTGGTTGGATCTTCTAGAAGGACAATGATCCAATGCGCACCTCAAAATCAACACAAAAATGGTTCACTGACCACAGAATCAAGGTTTTGCCATGGCCATCTCAGTCCCCTGACCTAAACCCCATTGAAAACCTGTGGAATGAGCTGAAGAGAAGACCTGGAATCTGAAATATTCTGAGAGATTCCGTACGGAGCACTGGGCTCAGATCCCCTGCCATGTGTTCTCCAACCTCGTTACGCATTGTTTGCCTTCTTTAGAGATGGTATTCTGTTTTCAATCCTTATTAAACCCCTTTATCTTCATCAGTTCCCACTGAGGATGAATTGAGTAGAATGTGAAAATGGACATCAAAACAAACATTCAAAATTCAATCCATTAATAGATTTAATAGGGATTCTAAAACAGATCTATTAAATATCATGATGTGGATTTTAATATAATTTTATAGGGAGTATTTTCTCCTAGCAAAGCTAGATGTTAACTAGTCCAATTTTTTATGAAGACCTGCTGCCAGTCACTTTTGTACAGGTATTGGATGCCATTTGAGTCAGTGTGTCAGTGCACTGTCATGGGGGAATACAGTAACCAGACGTTTGTGTCTGTATGACCTCAATGACAGCCCTTTGCTTCTCCTGTCTTTCTACATGTCAGGCAGGTCAGAATTCACCCTCCAGTACCATTACTAAGATGTATCTAGCAGCTTTTAATCTGTCAGCAGGAGCACCTCATCCACAGAGCTGACATAAAAGCATTGCAACTCCGAGGGTAAACAAATAGAACTAGAATGAAAAGCCCATCACGCTGCAGTATCATGAAACCACATTTAATTAAAAAAAGAATTATAAATCCTTTGCTCTATTTTAGTTGTAAAACTGATTGTACACAACTGTCTTAGTTGCGCCAATGATTTGAGCAGCATAACGGCTATAACAGTTGTGAAACTGATTGTACACAACTGTTACAGCCATTGATTTGCCCATACATTTGTAATTTCTAAAGGAACTATTTTGGGGGATTTTTTATTTAATCAAAATCATCTTTTGGAACGATTGATAAAATATACTTGACAAACATATTTAAAAGCATAATTTTGAAATAACATATCAAGAGTGGCATGTAAAATACATTTCAACAAAACCTCCTCCAAAGGACCATTCTTTGGATTAAATTGTATAACCAACAATCTGTCCTTTTCAGTTGGGATTTGGCAAGAAAACACTATGAGCTATCTTGTAGACATTAGACACAGTAGATGGAGCTTGTGTACATTGTTGTTCTCTTTGCAGGTAACATGTGGAGGTCCAAATCTTACCAGATTGACGTCCAACTTCAAAATGACCAAAAGATATTGGGGGGGGGGCTTGAGCCCCACCCACTTTACCCTCAAAAACAGTAAATTCCCCTTTTGCTCATCAGTGTAAATGCCCTTTTTGCCCATCTATGTGTGACACGTGTCATTTACTCAGACAGACGTGTCGTCCGTCTTTGTGATTCACATCACAGAAGCTGATGGGCGCATGCAAGCGGATGGACGTATAGCGCCCAACGTCCGTTCCTCTGTCAGCATATATCCAGGGGAGCCCTTTTTCGTCATTTTGGCCCGTGTCCCTCAAAAGGACCGTGCACAACCCTGGACCAAGTGCTTAGGGGTAGCTGACAGATGACAGAGTGCTGGACAAGCTTTAGAAGAGCTTTATACAGAGAGAGTAATCCCTAATATTTGAGGTGTTTGTGTGAGGATCACCGTAACTAGAGCAGACAGAACAAAGTCAGCCCATGTGAAAAAAGAGATAACATTAGATGAGAGGTAGCAAGAAAAGTTGTCAAAAAAGCCAAGAATGCCAAGCACAAGAGATTTGAAAGTGTACTCTTTGCAATCCTTTGGAAAGGAGAAGTGTGGGAAAATGTTGTCCCTGATTTTCTGTCAGAGAGGATAAGAGGTAGGCTTTCATGACGTTTAATTAATAAATTAATCAAAGGATAAGCTTACCTATGAAGCCCATCAAAATGCATTCTCCCATTCTTTCAAGTGCTGTTCTTCTAAGAACTCCTAAAAGAGCATACTGTGTAGTATGCGAGAATGCAGAGCGCATAAAAATCGTTACATTTGAAACATACTTTTGTTGATGTTATTTCCTCACGACCAAGCTGACTTGGTAACATTTCTTTTCCCTGTGGAGAGTTTCTCGTTTTTCCCGTGCCAGAGAACTAGGCTTTTATGAATTACGTGATATTACACTTGAGAAATTAGCGAAATATAAACTTTATGAACAATAAATATGTTGGCTAACGTTAATGACGTCAATTTGCTTGCTTGAGAAATTAGCGAAATATAAACTTCATGAACAATAAATATGTTGGCTAACGTTAATGACGTCAATTTGCTTGCTTGAGAAATTAGCGAAATATAAACTTCATGAACAATAAATATGTTGGCTAACGTTAATGACGTCAGTTTGCTTGCTTACATTAGCTGCAGTCAGAAATACATATACAAAAGAATATACAATCTGCATTACCAATGACAAGTTTTTTTCGATTTTATTTTGTTTTGTAAAATGTAATATATAAGATCGTGTGCAACGTATATTCTTTGTTTGTAGTTCCCTGTGCGACGACGAAAGTCGTCAATGAATACTGGGTACGAAGCATGTAAAAAAGCATGCTTCGTCTAAATGTCAAATCGCATACTACATACTCCAAGTACGTACTGTTTAGTACATAGTAAGCTCGTATGCAATTTTGGGACGTACTACCTCGCCAAAAAATTGCGTCTCAATATTAGATAATTTTGCTGCGCATTAAAATCAAATTTAATATTTCTAAGTTTACTAGCAACCATGTACTGTAAGGCTTTTGCATAGTGTTTGAATACTGTAGGCCTAGCTCTCAAGCCAGTAATACTACTATTTTACTACAGGGGATCAGACATGGGACCAAGTCACATTGTTGAAAGTCCCAAGTAAATCTCAAGTCTTGACTGTCAAGTCTCGAGTCAAGTCCCAAGTAATGATGGGCAAATCTCAAGTAAGACCCAAGTTAAACAGCTCAGATCAAGTCACAAATCTCTTAGTTTTTCTTTGAAGTATTCAAGTCAATAGTTAAGAAAAGTTGTGTTATATGATGGAGATGATCTAATCTTTTTTTGGTTAGTCAACACTAGCCATGCAGTGGCTAGTGTAACAATATTACCAGAAATACTTAACTAAAGAAGTGAGGAGATGCCATGGATATCTCATTGGTAAATGAGAATTGAGGAAAGTACTGTATAACTCGTTAGAAATCAGCCCTTTCGTACAGTGTCTGAAATAATGAATCGCATACCCAGTTGTCAAGGGAGAGTAATTCAATTATTTATTCCAGCATTAGATAGTCTTGTTCATGAGGTTATGGAGCCGGTTTTCCTTACACAACCTCAATCTCATCTCACTCAATCTCAAAGAAACTTCCGGTTGTCCTCACCTTTATAGACATCCCAAACTGAATACACATTAGCCCATTGGCTATTTACTGTCGCATTTTAAATGAACGTGACTTCCTGTGTACAGAACAACAGATGATCTTTTGCTATCTAAACATAACAAGCATACACTCCGACACTTTCAATCAGACTGTTGCTAAACTAATCACCAAGAAATTCCTTGAATAGAATTGTTTCCCATCTCTCCATTTTGCTAACATTATTTTAACAGTATTTAATTCTGACATCAACGTACGTTAGCTAGCTAGATATGCACAGCACCGCCGTAATGTCATTCTTACCTGTTTTTGTGGGATTTTTGGAGTCTCACAAAGTTAGACGTTGCGGCAAACACATCAGTAATTTTAGTTTTTCATACTGCTGTCATTTTCCTCCCCAACTTGATTCAGTCCTCGAATCCAAATGTAACTGTTTTCACAACCCATCCAGATGCCCTGAACGCTAGCTCTCAATTACGTCCAAATTGACGACCTGATGTTGACAGCTGAACGCTAGGCCTAGTTTGAGTGACATTGAGAAAAGCAAAACTAGACTGAAGTATTGTTTTTTCTTTTCACCAAGTCAAGTCTCAAGTTGAAATGTGACTCGAGTCGCACTCGAGTCCACATCTCTGCATGGAATACTCATAAGAATTGAGCCCATGAAGACAAATGAAAACACGTAAACCCATCTATCACTCTGCAAGGGGTCGTGGTCTATAGTACCCCAAAAAACATGCATGGTTGCATATGTTAAAAATACACCGGAAATAGTAGACCATCCAGGCACTTTTGGCATACTATTTCAGCGTACTATGGTTTGGGACATAGAAATCTTCTGGTATACTTATCTGGCACATTGTTTAGTATGGCACATTGAGGCTGAATCTCAAATCGCATTCCACATACTACGTACTCCAAGCACGTACTTCACAGGTGATAATGATGGATGTACTGTTTAGTATATGGTAAGTTAGTATGCCAGTACTGGGGCCGGTTGGAAAATACTACATCGTCATAAAATTGCATCTCAACATTAGATCATTCAGATCATCACGCCAAGTTTCAATATTAAGCTAAACACCATTAAGCATTGTATTAAATTGACTAACGTTTCTTATGAAGTTTACTTCCACCACAAATAGCATCTACCGGTATGTATGGCTTTTGGCTACTGGCCGTTTTAACAGCTTATAAGCCAGTAATCCTAATATATTACTAACTGGAATAGTCACAAGAATTGAGCCAATGCTATCAAGACTGAAGACGAACTTCTCACTGCCAAAGCTATTTCATTTCATGGCACAACAACGTTTGTTTCTCTTTCATATGTGAATGACATTGATCCACTAACTAACAACATGATAAAGACATAACTGACGTTATCGTCAAGTGAAAAGACAAGAGAATCATGGAAACTCCTCTTTTACTGTGCGAGGGTTGTGGTCTATATTACCCCAGAAAGCATACACGGACGTATACTTTGAAAATCCACCAGAAATAGTAGACCATCATGGGGAACTTTCGGCATACTATTTCAGCGATTTGGGATCCAAGTATGCAATTTGAGATTCAGCCTCAACCTTTGTTTTAAAGGCCTCCCAAGTACGCAAACTGAACTTCCGGAAAACTTTGTAAATACTTTGTATAGTGAGGGTCATATGCGGTCATACGTTTGGAATCGAACTTAAAAACTCACAGTTGACTTTCGTACTTGCTACAGCTCTAAAAAGAACACAAGTACGCATTTCGAAACAGCTTGAGTTTAGACTATTATTTATATAAATATATACAGGCCTATTGCAAAATGTAGTGGAAACCAAAGTTTTTCTCTTAAAATTAATAAATTAATCTCATTGGAAGTTATATGACTTTACTTACACCATGTCAAGTTTTGTTATTTTTATTTTACTCTTTTTTATGCAGGGAAATAAAGTATTTTGCAGTTGCGCCCTGTAATACAGCAATAATAAAGTACATGAAAATAAATAAATATATAATTTAAAACATGGATGTCAAAAGCAGATATATTGTTAGAGATATTAAACTTCAAATCCAAAGATGGGACTTGTCTTAAAGGGTAAATGGGATTAATAGGTACACTTACCCTATGAACTGTGTCCATGCGTTTACTTGTGGGCACACATGCGTGTGTTCAGACTGCAGCCCTGTTGGCAGACATTAGCCTGTACAACAGCAGGGCTGTATCTTTTAGGTGAGCTGTACATTCGGCCTGACAGCTGACGAGAGGCACTTGCACACACATACACACAGACAATCACTCACTCATACACTAACAGCTCTGTGAAATGCTCCAAAGCCCATGAAGGCCTAGGAGCAGCCTGGGGGCTCAGACTGGCCTCAGTAGAGAGGGAAAGAGGAAGGGAGAGAGAGAGAGAGAGAGAGTGTGAGTTTGATGGTTGCGGTGTGCAGCACTGAGTGCTCTGCTGTGTGATCCACTCACTTAACCAGATGGAAATTTCACAGAAAGAAAAATAAAAAATGAAATGATGGGGAAAGAGCTTGGGACTAGGAAGGTACATCCCTTCCCTCACACTTCTTTCCCCTATTCTCTTCTGCTCTTCCTACGCTCCCCATGGCCCATGATATCCCCAGTAGCCTCCACTACCAGGCCCAGGGCTGTGTGTGTTGTACTGAGCCTCCCCCCAGCCTACTGACAGCCCAAAGAGAAGCCTTTTCCCAGCTCCCATTACCACTTCAAGAGCTCTTGCTTAAGGGCCAAATCTAGAAACCTAGCAAGTAGTCTGAGTTCACTGAGTCCCCTCCTGGAGACTGGGGCTTAGGCCACAAGAGACAGAGAGAAAGAAAAGGAAAAAAGAACAAAAAAAGAGAGAGGAAGATAAAGAGGGAGAAAAAGAAAGACTGACAGATTATCAAGTATTATTATTATTTGTTTATTTTTCAAATTGCTTTGGCAAAAATAATGAGAGGGATGGATTATGCAATAATAAGGAACAGAGAGAGCAGAGACAATGGTCAATGGCTCAGAAATCAGAATTTTGAATGTGATCTAGAATTTTGCATCTAGACTGCTTTTTGTGTTTAAAGTATTCTTTTAAAGTTTAACATATTAATTTTATACATTTTAAGTATTATTTGTTTAATACTTAAAACATACAACTTTTAAAGTATTCATTGTATATTGTATAGTTTGTTTAAATCAGAACTCTGTTTTTCAGTTGAAATCTGAGTCTCAGCTTTCAACCAAAAAGGGCACGTTCAATGTCAACATGATCTAAAGAAGAGGACAAAGACACAAACATTTCCTCATTTGGCTGAGTGAGATGTTATCTTGTGCCCCTGCCTCCCCAAAAGGCACTCATCCTACACAAAGATAATAGTGCCTAATCAGCTACAAAACAGCAGGAATGTTAGAGGAGTATGGATTGCGGACAGAAACGTTAAGCTCAGCTTACAGGCAAATAGAAAAGCAGCAGGCAAATGATACATCGATGCTTTCACCCTACGCAGAGATGAACAAGTAAGCCAGAAAGTGATAAAAGACAGAGAAGAGAGGGAGACGAAGGTAGAGATAAAGAAAGCAACAGGCAAGGAAAAATGTAGAGACAGACATACAAAATTGCTATCTTATCTGACATCTTTTAACCTGTGTCTCTTGAAAATAAAGACTGATTGATGTCTGGAAGGACTGAAAAGATTCTCGTATCCTGCAATTGTTTTTTATTCATACAGGTTATTGTGATTGACATGAAGTCTACACTAAGTTGTGTATTGGGTATATCCCCATATATTAAAATGTATCACTCCTTACAATGAGTCACATAGTTTTTTTCTTATTACAGTATATAAAGCAGGTAGATAAACGTCAAGGCATTCTATTACTGCTCAACCAAATGTTAGAAAGAGAGGTAAGCAACCTCAAATGAGATATGTTACGGTTCCTGTTTTGAAGAAAAAATACAGTTGCCTCTGCTTTTCATGTACAAAGAGTGTCTGGGGTTTAGAGGAAACTGTGAAACAGACAAAATACATTCAGTCAGAGGCAGTCTTGTGGGTGAAAACAGCTTGGTATTGATAGAGATCGAAAGACAGCGGCAAGAATTGTGCAAGCTAACAGCTGGGCCATAAGCAGGCAAATAGAGTGGCTCCCAAAAGC
The DNA here is from genome assembly GCA_016801175.1 of Esox masquinongy. Taxonomy (NCBI): domain Eukaryota; kingdom Metazoa; phylum Chordata; class Actinopteri; order Esociformes; family Esocidae; genus Esox; species Esox masquinongy. The sequence continues at coordinate 43,968 of JACXGI010004367.1, forward strand.
ATTCACCCCCTTAAACCTCTCCACCTTTTGCTATAACATGAAATCACTGATCAAACAAAAGTCCTTAATGTCGAAGTGAAAAATATAATCTGCAAATTAAATCAGAAATAATTGATGACATAAGTATTCACCCCCTTTGTTACCTGAATGAGCTGTGGTGCAATCAAATGCCTTTAGAAGTCACAGAATTAGTTGAATGGAGTCCACCTATGTGCAATCAAGGCATTTCACATGATTTCAGGTTAAATACACCTTTCTCTGGGAGCTCCCACAGCTGGTTAGTACAGTTCCTAACAAAAACTATAGGGGGTGGGCAATATAATGAAAGCACTCCATGGAATAGCACTGTTACTTTGAATGAACTAAATCACAACTACAAGCACAGCTGAAGAGGTCCTAGTGCCTAGTCCCTCAAATCCAGAGGCTTATACTATGAAGCAAGTTCAACATGTCCAGGATTTCTTTTTGTTAGCTGGATTCACTAAGCCTAACAACCGTAACCTAACATAAGCGGTGTCACGACGGTGGTTATCAATGTGTTAAAGCAACCCAGGTTTTCCCGATCTAGTGACGAGCACGTTCAAAAAAAAGGGGTGGTGTTTGCACCAAATGACCATCGCAAACATGGACAAGTCTACTAGAGCCACATATTTCATTCAAGAGGAGCAAACAACCATTTTAGAGAAATATGAAAAATATATATATAGATACATATATAATATCTGTATATTATAGATATGTATCTATATATACATATCTATATTATATGTATATATTATTCTCTTAATTTTTTCCAGAAAAAATGAAGAGACCATTGCACCTTTTTTCTTTCCTTTCCAAAGAAGTCGAAAAGGAAGGTTTTGAGTGAGGAACAGAAGGGTTACAATTAAGAGACCACTGCAAATTGAACGCTTCTGTTACTCACTCAAATCTTTCCTTTTCAAATTTTTTGGAAAGGAAAGAAAAAGGTGCAGTGGTCTCTTCATTTTTTTTGGAGCTGTATGTACCATTTGTAAAGAAAACATGAGTGAGCAGGCAAAACATGTCTTTTATTTCTTATGGGATACACATTCAACTGGAAGTCATAAAAGGGCCCAATCATAAAACAACACATGGCAAGAAAACAATGAACTGACCCCTGTTCAAAAGTCTGCATACCCTTAGTTCTTAATACTGTGTATTGCCGCCTTTAGCATCAATGACAGCGTGCAGTCTTTTGTAATAGTTGTCTATGGGGCTTCCGAATTCTTGCAGGTGGTATAGCTGCCCATTCGTCTTGGCAAAATGCCCCCAGGTCATGCAAAGTCTTTGGTCGTCTTGCATGAACTGCACGTTTGAGATCTCCCCAGAGTGGCTCGATGATATTAAGGTCAAGAGACTGTGATGGCCACTCCAGAACCTTCACCTTTTTCTGCTGTAACCAATGGAGGGTCAACTTGGCCTCGTGCTTAGGGTCACTGTCGTGTTGGAAAGTCCAAGAGCGTCCCATGTGCAGCTTTTGTGCAGAACAATGCAAATTGTCTGCTAGTATTTTCTGATAACATGCTGCATTCATCTTGCCATCAATTTTCACAAGATTCCCCATGCCTATAGAGCTCACACACAAAACATCAGTGAGCCACCACCATGCTTTACGGTGGGGATGGTATTCTGTTCACTATAGGCCTTGTTGACCCCTCTCCAAACATAGCGCTTATGGTTGTGAACATAAAGCTCTATTTGGTCTCGTCACTCCAAATTACAGTGTGCCAGAAGCTGTGAGGCGTGTCAAGGTGTTGTCGGGCATATTTTAACTGGGCTTTTTGTGGAATTGGCGCAGTAAAGGCTTCTTTCTGGCAACTCGATCATGCAGCTCATTTTTTTTCAAGAATCGTCATATTGTGCTCCTTGAAACAACCACACCATCTTTTTCCATCTTTATAAAGTTCCATTACCTTGTTACGCAGGTCTTTTGACAGTTCTTTTCTGGTCCCCTTGGCTCAGTATCTAGTCTGCTCAGTGCATCCACGTGAGAGCTAACAAACTCATTGATTATTTATACACTAATTGCAATTAAAAAACCACAGGTGTGGGAAATTCACCTTTAATTGCCATTTTCACCTGTGTGTGCCACCTTGTGTGTCTGTAACAAGGCCAAACATTCAAGGGTATGTAAACTTTTGATCAGGGCCATTTGGGTGATTTCTGTTTTCATTATGATTTAAAAAGGAGATGAATTCTTATGGCGTATAAGACCATTTCAGTTGCAACTCTAGCAGTGTTAAGCGGTCTTGGGAGCAAATAAAAAATAAATCTAACAAGTGAAAAAGTGAAACATCAATGTGCATTTGAAAGGACTCCATGGTGGACAGAAAGATAGTCCAACTCTGATGCCTGTGCTGTGTGAATTCTTCTATGTGTGTTAAAAAGGAATAACCTTTATCATAATTTCCAGTTTATAAACTGCGGCTTATACACATACACAGATTTGGAAAACATTTTCAACCATTTTTAAAACCGTTTCCAACAGCGAATCTTTTCACAGATGATTGCTTGACGACGTAGAGGTTTCAGATCCTCATGTAGCAAATGTGATGCAATTGGCGTTACAGGATTTTCAAAAACATTTTATTCTTCAACTAATTGTTTTTGGTAGCACCCTATGACAAATGTTTAATAATTATGTACAATGTACTGTATGTACGAGTCAAAATTGACCTTTTGCAAAAGCCCCGCCTATCTTAGTTACTGTTGCTACACTCATAAAGCTGCGCTTCTTTGTAAGCGGCAACTACTGTAAACAGCAATCGAGGGATTGCAATATGCAGTGGAAGGATATGTTCAGATAAACAAGGAAGGGGACACAATAATTGAAAAAAGCATACAGATCTCAATCAAATGAGAAACCCCATGAACTCATATGGAATCAACACACCCTTGTGGACCAGTCATGCTTTTGGACTTCTGCGTAAGTTCTGTTTATATAGCTATTATTGAACTCTAATCAGTCAACATCATCCTATCAACTTCAGCAGAAAGTCACCTGTGAAAGTTAAGCCTACGAGTGCCCGGACGTAACAAGGTAGTATTAGAGGTAGTTAGCTATCTAGCTAACTTAGTAGTAGCAAGTAAGTCATATTAAAAGTCACGTTAGCACAAATGACTATAACGTCGTTGTTAGATAACATTGTTGTCTAATGAATAATGATGTATAAATGTTGACTAAAGCACCTCACAACCCAAGAGAAGTCACTGTAAGGGAGTGAGAAGTCACTCCCCCCTCTAAAATTTGGGTACCTGCTGTCGGATTTGCAGCAGTGTAATTTTCAGAGACTCCTGTAAAGAGACTCCTGTACAATACAGTCTGAGTAAATATAGACACTGAGCGAAGCAGACAGGGTTCAAAATTGTGCACGTGTTAGAATTCATATTCATATTCTAAGCCCTATTAATTGAAGCCCGAACCCAGGCCCAGTCCAACCTAAGCCCTATTAATTGAAGGCCGAACCCAAGCCCAGTCAAGGTTCAAGCTTCAAGGTTTATTTGTCAAATGCACCGAACAACACAGCGTCATCCTGCGCAATGAAATTCTAGTGACATGGCGCCCGACAACTACGTAATGAGAGTTCAGAAGAATAGTATATAAGCAAAAATACAGCTAGACAGAAAATGGTAATAAAATAAGCAACAATATAGCACTGTACATGTCACGCCCTGATGTGTTTCACCTTTTGTCATATCTCCACCCCCCACCAGGTGTTCCCGGTTCCCCATTAGCCGTCTGTGTATTTAACCCCTGTTCTCTGTTCTGGCAGTTGCCAGATCGTCTTGTCCAGTACAGTCGTTTCCAGCATTCCTTATTTCCAGTGTTCTCCCCATTGACCTTTTCGTCTATCTGTCTTCCCGGTTTTTTGATCTCTGCCTGTTTGTTTCCCCGACCAACGCGCCTGTCTGCCCCTGTGTACGATCTGGTCCCATCACCGACCTCCACCTGACCACCGACAACGAGCCTGTCTGCCCCAGTGTACCTCTGCCGTTCTGCTCCCGTCACCGAACTCCACCTGTCCACTGACCAACGAGCCTGTCTACCCCAGTGTACCTCTGCCGTTCTGCTCCCGTCACCGAACTCCACCTGTCCACCAACCAACGAGCCTGTCTGCCCCAGTGTACCTCTGCCATTCTGCCCGGTTGCCAACCTTTGCATACTCACCGATTACAAGACCGCTTTTCCCTGAACCTGTTATGAAACATATTATACGGAACCTATCCTGCCTTCATGTCCACATTTGGGTCCACCTTTCTATCTTGTGTCAGTATGATCGGGCCATGATGGACCCAGCGGATTTGGATCGCCTACAACATGCGGTGGCCCACCAAGGGGCTACTGTGGGTCGTCACAAAGAGGTCCTGCGTTCCTTAGTGGAGGAACAGAGGGAACAGAGGGAGAACCAGAGGCAAGCATCTGAGACCATCACTCGACAATTGGAGAGACTAACCCTGTCACTGCCGGTCCCGTCTTGTGTCAGCACATTAGCAGCAGTTTAAAAGACTACTGTGAACTAGCAGCAATCTGGGTAGTATTATTGAACATTTAGATAATGGCAAGTATGGCAGTAATATACATAAGTGTGAACTAGCAGCAATTGGTAGAGTTATTGAATATTATAAATACATACGAGTGCAATAAGCTTATGAATGGTGGCATAGCACACTGCAACTAAGGAGTGAGAAATAAGAAGAAAAAAAATTACACACAGGAAAAAAATATGTCAAGGGGATAAGCAATAATATACATAACACTGTACATAGCAGCAGGGTAAAAAGAGGACTGTAAACTAGCAGCAATATTGGTAGTAGTAGTGAACATTATAGATAGATATGGAAAGTATGGCAGTAATATACATTAAAAAAAAAACTAGCCTCAATTTTGAAAGAGTAGGATGGGGGAGTATGAACAGTATGGTTGAAGCACTGAGTATTATAGATACATATGAGTGTAATATGCTTACGAATGGTACGTGCAAAGGAATATTCTAATGCCAATTAAAAGTACCTGAAAGGACATCAGAGCAACTGGAATGTTCGTGTGTGATCAGTAAGATCATGGATCTGTGTTACTGGCTGAGAAGCCTTTTGGCCTCAGGGAAAAAAACTGTTTTTGAGTCTGGAAGTGAGTGCAGACGGCAGCAGTGCAAACAGACCATAGCCTGGGTTGCTGTGATCTTTGATGAAGTTCCATGCTTTCCTCAGGCATCGTGTATGGTAGATGCCTTGCATGGAGGGGAGATGGCAGCCAGTGTTGGCAGTCCAACCTAAGTCCTATTAATTGAAGCCCAAACCCAGGCCCAGTCCAACTTCGCAAGAATATATTGAGCCCAAGCTTGGTCCAACATCAAAGATATATATTGAACCAGAACTCTAAAAAAGCCAAATTACTTTCCATACACCATGTTGCTGTTTCAAATGCGAAACTGCAACACGAGGAGGGAGAGGGAACCTTGCCCTGTATAAGAGGGTTAAAAGAAAGCAACACAAGCAAATATGTAATGCATTTGCTTTGTAGTTTGAAAATGAGGGATTTCGGTTACATACATTTCAGTCAAAGTAATAAACTAGTTAATAACAGTGATTAATACCAACTTCATCACAACACCTATTCCTGACATCGCAGCTGACTGAGAGGAGGAGACCGAGAGACGGAGCGCCAGTCACACAAGCACATGCCTTCTAATTTTATTACAGTGACTGAACCCATCTCGGCCGACTACATTCTCAAGAACACAGCCTAAGCCTGTCCAACCCATCGGGCCCCGTCAGGTTTGGGCTGAAATTCATAACTCTAGTATGTGTGTGTGCATGTGTGTGTGTATGCCATCTCCTTACCTGTGCTGTTTATCTTGTTAGTGAATGCATCACATCCAACAGTCACTCTTGCTGGCATTAAAATCACTTGAACCTGAACACTGCCTACAGAAAAACCAGGTACATAGTTCATTAACATCCCACAGTGCATCACTAGTCCCCATGCAGTAGCTGTAACTCCAAAAGATTATTGTTCTCTTACAATTTATTCCCAACAAAGCCTGTAACTTTTAACAAAACAATGTACAATGACATTAATTTTCACTGAACACTTTCCCATAGCCCATTATGTTGGTGTCATATTAATCTCGCGAGGCCACACCTCCAATCTCGTCTGGCCTCCTTGGAGGTCTGGAAACTTGCCTATTAAGGCACCTGCAGACAGGCCGCAGATTTTTCTTGCACCGCAAGAAAAATCTGCCTACCATATGTACTGTATACCCATGCAGGGGTGTACACATGACAGCTACAGTGGCTGAGTTTGCATTGATTACCATAGTAACAACACTGCTCTGGCAAAGTGGTTTTGGTATGTCCTCTAGAAGTTAGCCTACTTTACAGATTTTGTATGTTTTTGTAAATTAAATAAAAATGAAAGCCAAGCAAATTGTATTTTTTTGTCTGTGTTCATTTTAAATTAGGTAATGTAATTACAGAAGCACTGAAGCCCAAGGCAGTAAAAAAAAAATTGGGCCCAGAGACCACATTTAACTCGTTTGAATGACTTAGTATCTTGTTTGAACGACTTAGTAAAAAAAAAAAAAAAGATGCAGTAGACATATTCTAAAGACGACAGCGGAAGACCACCGGAAAAAAAAGTTTTATTTTTGCAACTTTTATTCATTGTAATGTTGCCTGGAATGAATATTTATGGGACAATTCTGTTTTGTATTACATACAATGTATTATCATTTGAGCAAAATGTCATGGCACACTTGATGCGTCCTCACCTCATGCCAACGTGCTACTATTCAGCCGATGGCTCACTGTTCTGAATTAATGCTTTGGAGTTCAAAGGTAGCCTTGCTCAAGGGTTTCAAATAACTATTAATGAACAATTATAGGCCCATCAATGGACGGAATCAAAGAATGATGGGCTGTAGCAACCATTACATGGCCTTGTAATGCTGCTGCATAATGAATTTGGCCTTACTAGACATACTAATGATTATCTTGTTTGAACGACTTAGTACCGCGTTTGAACGACTTAGTAATGGAACTCTTGTAAAGGGAACCAGCGGAAAAGTATACCAGACATGCCTTTTCTGATTTTGCTTGCCCACCCCCGGTAAGCACATTTACATGTTCTAGGCTACTTCAGTTGCTAAGTTACAGCTCCAAGATCCGTCGCCGGGGGGAAACTCGTTTAGAATGTTAGTTTTAATGAATTCGGATCACAATGCGCACCGAACCGAACATCCTGTACCAAACGGTACTGTACGGATACAAGTACCGTTACACACCTAGTGGTTACTTCTCTGATTTCTATAATCGAGGATCAGGTTTGTGTTCTGAACGCAAAAGGAACCGCAGTAGCATAAGCACGTCAAAACGAGACAGAGGACGAAAAAATTCGTTAGGGGAAAATCTTTTGGTACATTTAGTGGTTGAGACTGCCGTAACACCTCTTTTTGTTTAATATAGAATTAGCCTTTTCCCTCACAAAAGCACAAATTCTTTCTACCTCATCCACACTTTTTTTTATATTTTAACAGAAGATTTTGACAGCAGCCACATACCGCTTTACAAAACCCATCATTCAACATTGCCAATCCTATATCAACGTGAGAGTAACCTAGGAAAAGGTTATGTTTGTTTCTCAAAGACTGATATGGTTCACCACAAATGCGACATACATCCACAGATTTCGATGGGGTTTTATTTAGAGATTTTGCTGCCATTTTCACTTAGCTAACTACTGTTGTACTGAAGGCATTATTCTCATGACCACCTATATAAGCCCCTCCCAAGCAAGGCATTTAATTGGGTTAACATGTTTTGAGGCGTTAGCTCAAGCAATGAATTTGATTGTGTTAACGTGTTTTGAGACGTTACTGACAAAAACGTGTTTTCCACCCATTGGCAACAAAAATAGGTATTCCCCAGGCCTAGACATTCTAGGCCTGATTTAAGACCTTTTTTTAATGTAATATTATATAATTGTCTAGTTATTGATTAATTAATAACTAGACAATTATATAATATAGATATTTGTATTTGCAAACAAAATATCCTCTACAGGCATACCAAAGTTCCAGTGTCCACATTTTCCATCTGTTTGATCTGAAATCAAAGCCAATGCTTTTTAAACATGATAATGCACCTTTAACACAAAATCCCCTTTTGGTGTAAAAACTATGATAAGAAGTATGGATGGATCTGAAGATGGAAAGAAATACAATGTACATGAGCACCACAATTCTTAATCCACCCAGGTTTACAAAGACTGACCATAGCTGGTAAAGCCAGGCTTACCAGCTCTGTCCTCCTATAGTAGCTATGTTGGTCTTCTCTACTTCAATCACTGTGTAGGCCGGTTACGTAGTATTCAAACCCTCTCTAATTCATACTCTTAAAGGAGGTACTCCCATAATAATACATGGAAATGACCAGACTCGTTCTCTGTCTTCTTCACAGTTAATTACACTAATCACATCTCCCTTCCTCCCCTCTCCTCTCCTCAGCCTAGACACAGAGACACAGAGGAGATGAATGTCAGCTAACCCCATGCTGCTGTGACTCCACAGACAATCAGGGCCTATTCTGTTGGCCGGCCTGTAGTGACAATCTCCCAACCAAGGTAAACACTAAACCAAAGTAAACACTAAACCACAGCCTGCTGTCAACCTCAAGGAAGAAACACTGAAAGCCTTTATAACATGGAAGGAAACAAACAGACACAGGCCTGATTTCTGGAGAGCTCAGGCTATAGGTTAGTAGATACATTTATATAAAAGATTTAGAGAATTCATTAGTCAGAAACTTGTTACTGCCAAATGCGTCCTGGAATCACTGTGACAGATTATAAACAGTACAGGGCAGACATATAGAACATACCACATTTGAGTCAGTTAGCAGCATTCATTCTCAATCCAAATTCAATACAGCATGGAAGATCCAACTGCCAATCAGAAATCAAATACTGTAGAAATTGTTATTTTCATTGAAATAAATCAACCCTACAGATTAGCATAGTGAGTGGCACAATGTGGGCTCATAGAGGGGGAACAGGGGAAGCAGTGTTGGTTGAAGTGGCTCTAACTGACATGTCAGATTCAGTCAAGTGGCTACACCCTTTCCTGCCATGCTCCACCAGTCATCATGACCTCTACTATAATCAACCAGCAGCTCTGGGATTTCTACAGTCCTGCCCTATCACTGTCATCTGCACTGGATTACACCTTACACACAGTAAAACAGACTCATCTAAACACAGGCCCTGGTTCCTGACCCCATCCACACTACATCCCCATCTGAACACAGGCCCTGGTCCTTGACCCCATCCACACTACAGCCCCATCTGAACACAGGCCCTGGTCCTTGACCCCTTCCCCACCACAGCCCCATCTAAACACAGACCCTGGTCCCTGACCCCATTCACACTACAGCCCCATCTGAACACAGGCCCTGGTCCCTGACCCCATCCACACCACAGCCCCATCTAAACACAGACCCTTGTCCCTGACCCCATTCACACTACAGCCCCATCTGAACACAGGCCCTGGTCCCTGACCCCATCCACACTACAGCCCCATCTGAACAAAGGCCCTGGTCCTTGACCCCTTCCACACCATAGCCCTATCTGAACACAGGCCCTGGTTCCTGACCCCATCCACACTACAGCCCTATCTGAACAAAGGCCCTGGTCCCTGACCCCATCCACACTACAGCCCCATCTAAACACAGACCCTGGTCCCTAGGCTTTCCCAACTACAATAAACCATAAAGCTGTCTCTGTTGTTGTTGTTGTTGAGAGATGGATTTGTTCAGTTACACTGTGTAAAACCTGTCATCCGGATAATGATTCTCAGCATTGCTCAGGTCCTGTCATGTAAATATACTTTATTTGGAGTGACACAAACGAGGAGGATTAACGCTGAGGAGGCCATTTCACACATCTCTGTGTGCTACATTTACCCCTGAAACGTACTAACTAACAACAGCAGCATTGAGCTGAGCCTGTTCCTCCAGGTCATGGTAACCCAGAAAGGAAGTCACACTGCTTAGTGACTGAAAAAAATAATACAGCATGTGGTCCCAGATCTCGCTGGGTTAACACATGTTCTGTTTCCATGGTGTTGTCGTTCAGGCTACTGTGCGTCTCGCTGGGTTAACACATGTTGTGTTTCCATGGTGTTGTCGTTCAGGCTACCTGTGCGTCTCGCTGGGTTAACACGTGTTGTGTTTCCATGGTGTTGTCGTTCAGGCTACCTGTGCGTCTCGCTGGGTTAACACGTGTTGTGTTTCCATGGTGTTGTCGTTCAGGCTACCTGTGCGTCTCGCTGGGTTAACACGTGTTGTGTTTCCATGGTGTTGT
>JACXGI010004368.1:0-39949 GCA_016801175.1 Esox masquinongy
TCCTACACAGTGACTATTGGTGAACTGATAGACCTCTGTGGGTTCTCTTCCTACACAGTGACTATTGGTGAACTGATAGACCTCTGTGGGTTCTCTTCCTACACAGTGACTATTGGTGAACTGATAGACCTCTGTGGGTTCTCTTCCTACACAGTGACTATTGGTGAACTGATAGACCTCTGTGGGTTCTCTTCCTACAGAGTGGCTGAGTGAGTCCAAGGCCAGTGGTCAGTGGTGCTGCTATCCCAGACCTCCTGTCCAGAGATCTAACCAGCATGTCCAGTGACCCCCCTCCTCCTTACCCGGGAGGCCCCACCGCCCCTCTTATCGAGGAGAAGAATGGACAGCCAGTGGTTCCGGGTACAGTTATTACAGTCTCTTAATGTGTAATCTTTTGGAAATGGCTTTAGTTTGACACGATACAAAAATTAAACTGCTAAGTGACAGTTTTGAGAATGGGCAGAAGTCCTGTGTATGAACCAAGCATAGGCATACCAGTGAACAAGAAAATGCAGCTGCTTCAGTACTTTCACAATAACTGACTAGCTGTAGGCAAACTGGTACACATTTGCATTTTGCCTCTAAATGCCTAAATGCCTCACCAGCTCTTGTGTGGCTGGTTAGAGGAAGGCCAAAAGAAACGTCACCAAGGAAACATTGAACGTAGGCCCTGTGTGTAGAAGTCTTTCAATGTCTGTCCTTCCTCTCCACACACCCCCAATGTCTCCTCAGAACAAAGTGCTGTTTGACCCGCAAAAGGAATGCAATTTACTAAGTTTATTTGTTCCAAACTCCTTAGCAAATCCCTGGGAATTGTGAAGTTATGAAAAAGCGACAGACTGGCTATTCTGTTCACCTCATAAATGTCATGATTTACATCTTCAATAATCGGACAATGCCTTACTTGATTCGAGCCCAACGTTAGGGATGATGCTTAGTCCTCAGTCATTGCAGTGAAAGCTCATTACAAATCCTGCTTATTTGTCTGTGTTTGTTTTCCCTTTCAGGCCCGGCGGCCCCTGTAACCACTGGGCCCCCTCAAGGGCACCCCCTGCCTCCTGACTATGGCCCTCCACCTTATGAGGCAACACAGCCAGGCTTCCTGCCCCCACACGTCCCAGGAGATATGCCCATGCCGCATGGTAGGAAGACACAAGCGTAAATAACGACAGAGGAGAGTTAAATAAGACTGGCCAATCTGATAAAAAAACGCCTTTATATTATTGTTAATTTAGCAAGCTAAACCATAGCACTTTGAAATGCATACCCATGTTGCTTGGCATAGCGCCAGCATACATAACACCTAGTGCCCAATGCCATGTGTTTGGTACCCTACAGGTGGGTTCTACCCTCCGCCTGGTCACTTTGCCCATGCCATGCCGGGCCAGTTTGGTCCGGGGCCCAGTCAGTTTGGGCCCATTGGGGGTCACACTGCTCACACGGTGCTGGCGCCACCAGGGACAGCTACCACAGTGACCGTGTTGCAGGGGGAGATGTTCCAGTCAGCACCTGTACAGACAGTGTGTCCCCACTGCCAGCTGCCCATCGTCACTCGCATCAACCATGACGTGGGCCTCATGAACACACTCTTCTGCCTTTTCTGCTTCTTTGTCGGGTAAGAGTCGTCGCCGCTCCATGTCACTTGAGTCGAAATACATGATACCGAGTTACACCTTTCTGATATCGCGCCACACACCACAGAATGAATTGAGTAGAGCTTTGCAACTGTAAAGCAACTGTTGATTTGGGACGGCGCCCCCTGGTTCATGGTTCATCATTCGTTTGTCCCCCTTTACACAGATGTGATCTGGGCTGCTGCTTGATTCCCTGTCTGATTGATGACCTCAAGGATGTGACGCACACCTGCCCAAACTGCAAGGGCTACATCTACACATACAAGCGTATCTGCTAACCACCGACAAACACGTGTGTGTATATATATATAATATATATACATATATTATGCACACAACTCACTCCTTTTGGTGGTAGTTGCAGCCTATGTTCTTTTCCAGTATTTGCTCAGTGTGTCATGCTTCATTCATCCCTGGTAACAGTAGCTTCACTTTCTAAAGAACATATTCACATTTACTGTACTTAATGTATATACTTCCCAGATGCACGCACTTGTCTGTGTACAGACATTTCAGTATGTCGTTGGTAGACACATTGTACATGACTAAATATAATTTAAAAAAAAAAAGCTAAATAGAGCAGTAGAGAAGCATCAGTTGCAGATATAGTACATTCTGTATACTTTATAAAAACCTAATTGGTTACAGGGATTCTTGAAATTGAACTTTTGCAATTATTGAGCGGAGTGGTAGAGAGGAAGGTCACACAAGTAAAGCTGTGAACATTTTGTCACTTTAATCAAAGTCATCTGTGAATCTTGCTGATGGGCAAACATAACTATGAAGTCATAAGGATCGGCATTTTGTTTTTATTGTAATTATTTGAATTTATTTAATCTTAGTTCAATATCAGTATGAAGAAAACTATGAAGGCTACGTCCATGTTGGAGACATATACTTTGCTCTAAATTACCCTGTTTGTCTTACGACCTAAATAATGTATGTCCCTTTGATACGTTACAAAAAGTAACCCTGTATTAGATTTCCCCTGACAAACTCAAACCGCTAATGCTTGACTTTATGTATTCCATTTGTTTTGCTTACTTGTGAGTGGTTAGGTAACTGTTACTATCTTTTTTTAAATCTTGGTGCTTTAGGTAGTCACTACATGTTCAGTGATTTTTGCTTGAGCTATTACACTTTAATTATTTCCTCTATATTAAATGTGCAAATGTTTACTTATTTAATGGTTTTGCAAATGTGCGAGTTCCCATGTGAAGTTTCATACATTCATAAAACCATCATTGCCATGACTTCACTGTACAGTGTTTTTATTTAAGCGTCTTGGGCTGTCATTGGAGTTAGCTGAGACAACTGGGAGACTGTCTAGTTTTTATAAGACTTTTGTCAATTACTTGGACTCTATGTCATATTCAGGAGAATTTAAATTTGCTTGATGTCTGAATGAACTTGATCAGTACTTATAATAATCATGTATTAACCACAATCACATTGTGATTCATTGATGCAGGCTTACAATGAGCTAAAACATCCATGCAGTCACTAAACATTAAAATGTAATTGATGACATGGCTGAGATTAGCTAGTTCATCTATCAGTTCAGTGTATTTCCTTGTATTTTTCCATGGGGAAAGACAACAGAACAAAGCTGACCTGGCTGGCAGAGTCCCAAGTAAATCTGCTCTGCTGGAGGGGCTCATCAGAATGATGAAGCTCGCTGCATGACATCGTAATCTTGTGCACTGGTCCTCTCTTAAGCCATATGTCTGTGTTGCGGGGCCAATGTGTGTTAAGCTGTGCTCCTGACGCAAAGCATGGCACCACCCACTCCAAAACAGATTAACTTTTCACTGGTCATGCTGTCTGCCGGCTGATGTTAAAAAGTAATATAAAGCGCATCCAGGCTTCTTGCCCTCATTACTGTTTTACAACTTGTTTTGATGTTACATCATTTCATTGACATTCGACATCTCATATTGCGTATGTAGCATTTAATGTGTATAAACCTGGTAACCATTTCTTTACGAGAAGTTAAAACCTCTGCTCTTTTTCGGTAGTGTTCCTTGTCTAGGTTTAATCGATTGTATTGCTCCGATGCATGTTAAGTCTGATATGCCATAGAGATGCAGGTGTACAAACGCAAGTTCATCACCAAGTATTGCCTGAAAGATTCATCTGAACTGGTAATGCGATTGATGTTATCACCTGGCTGCTTAATATTAACATTTAAGATCCAGTCAAAATACACCAATGTATGTTATGCAAGATCTTACGTCTGCTGAATTTGTCTCTCTGTAAGATCTCGTCTCTTCAATACTCTCAATGACCAGCATGATTATAAACAGTACATTTTCTCTTACTGGCAACAAGTGGAGACACTGCATGTTACATGCATTTTTATGGATACATTTCACAGGTTGGTCTCTAAAACTTTGTACGCTCTCGAATCTTCTACATGCCCTGTGAAGTGGCTTGAAGCTTTGTAAGAATGTTTAGTAAAACAAGTTGTAGAATCTGAGGATTGCACTTAACTTTTAAAACAATGTACACCTTTGCTGTGGATGGCAGTTTGGTCTGTGTTTAAGAAAATTAAACATACATGTAAATCTAAATTACAAGTCTGCTCATTAATGTTGCATAGAGTGGTTATTTTAACAATAAAAAAATAAAACAAGTATTGAGTTTCTTTTTTTCAAATTGTCATTTGTCTAAGTCATGGTCTTTCAATACAAAAACACAAATGCATTTTTATTTCTATAGTATTTTAAACAAAACTAGAATAAATTAAACAGTAAGTCCTATAATGGATTTGGCAGCTCCCATCAAAAAGAATTCAAGAAATCCGTTTGTGGGTTAAGCCCAGTCGGTGTAATGGCATATCACATCAACTCTTGCATCTTTACCCCAACATAAGTTTAGCCGGAGGTGTGGTCATCTAGTAGCAAAGCGGTCTAGTCTGTTTTTCTGTCTTCTATTACTTTTTGACAGTCTGATTTGGGGCGAAAGAAACCTAAACTTTGATACAAATTTGACCATTGTTTAAGTACTCAATGTGATTTTTTTGGACAAGAATAAATCAATAAAGACATAAATATGCTCAATGTTTACCAGGTTTGCATAACTCACCATATCATTTAACACCCATGTCTTAATCACCAGAAATGATAAAGATTGATCACATGTAAAGATAGACGTAGATGCAGAAAGTATACAGCATAGTGGGTCACATGGCCAAATACTGTGTGTGACAATGTGAGAGAGAGGTTTTGCATGTTTCACATCAATATATGCCCACACCCTCAATATGATAAGTTGCTTGGGATAAGTGACTGATGAATAATTTGAACGTATGTCTCAGTATCTGTGGCAACGTGACAATAGATAATCTTCCCCTGTGAATGTACTGAAATGGAAATAAAATTCAAATTTGAATGGTATAACAAAGGTTGAAAGTCCATACATCAGTGACTATAGACTTGGGAATGCCTATCGCTTTATTCTATATGGTCAATCCACCATAGAAAATCCTTATTCTCAACAAATAATTAGTTTGGCAACTCTGTTTTGAAGTTTTCAAAGGATATCAACAGTTTTCTCTTGCAATGATAAATACATTGTCTTCACATGCCTTATGTTATGGGGTATGCAAAAGAAGTCAACCTTCACCTCATATCTTTCACATTTTGAGTGCTTCCACAATATGCATATGGTTCAAAAGTTTTGTTTAAATAAATGTGCTTCAAAAAGTAACTGAATTCAAAGGGATTTACTCCTTGTTCATTCAATGTCATCTCTAAGCGGTTTGACGTGACACCAATACAACAGTTGGCTACAGCAGCACACTATAGAAAAAGACTTTACTAGTGTACTAATTAGGTAGAAGTCCAACTGAACATAGTTTAGTCTCTCCAGCGGTGTCCACACTCATGATTGCAGCATTTGTAGAATGTTGTCATTGGTTCATCTGCTGATCTTGTCTGAATCTGCATGAAGTACGCTCGGGGATGCTCACATTTGGGACATTTTTCTAAAGCACAAAAACACAAAGTTAAAGTGGCAATATGTAAGATTTTTACTGTACTACCACCATATCTACAAGCAACATTTACTGGTACACATCCACAGTTAATATTCTAAGTAAATGTTTCAATTAATATTTTTCTACTTTTTCTCATTTATCTGAGTACCTGAGATATTCCCCATTTAAAGGTGCCCTATGCAGCATTTTCCATTTAAATATCCGATAACCCTTACATGCCATCAGTTAACGTTAAAAAACTGTCTCTGGCAAAGCGTCAGGACTGACACTATCCCCACTGCCATGGTTGCAAGTAAAATGTAGAAGGCCGGGAGGTTCGTAGGCATGTACTTCCCTGAAGGAGTGTGAGGTGAAGGCCAATGACAAGCTTTGTTTGGGTTCATGTAGCCTACACGGAACGCTTCAAAAATGAAAACATACGGAAGCAACGCAAGCATAAGACAAAGCATGGAGTAAAACAAGCGTAAATTTTGCATTTGATGGCGAGAGCTGAAGTTTGCGTGAACAGTGATGCAGAGTTGGCTACCTATCTACTTGGCAAGTAGTTTACATCACATCATTTTGCTAGTTGGCTAGATAGTCAAGGACAGCTATGTGTAAGTTACAAGATTGTTGATGACGGAGAAGTTCAAGTTCAAAGTTTATTTATCAAATGTGCTGAATAACAATGCGTCATTCTGAACAATGAAATTCAAGTGACATGGCACACGACATCTACAGAGTAAGAATTAAGAAATAGATAAAGTAGATACATAAAGTAAAAAATTGTTGTTTGACCAAACCTAATGCATAAGCAAATATTGCTCAGAAGAAGCAATTATATTGCTTTCTAGCTAGATTTCGCCTTGTGCAAACTGGTCAAAGTGCACAAATTATTGTTCCAGCTAGCGCTAGCTAGTTTGGTTATGGTTTCATGTTCTCTAGATAGCCATTAACGGGTCTCTGAAATATGGCAATGCATCTAACGCAATAGATAGTCCAAATAGCTTTTTGATTGGTTTAGCTGTTTACTTGGTTTATTCCTTAGTTATGGGAAGGGCCATCAACTTTAACCCCATTTGAAACGACACTTCTTCAGACCGGTCAGTATGCTCGTAGTTAGTAATGATAGTATCAGATCCTAATGGAGGAATAGAACCGATATTCAACTCACTGCCAATAGGTGGTGATAAAGTGGCATTAAAGCTGCATAGTGCACCTTTAAACTTTCTCACCAGTCCATCTATCAGTTTGCATTGACTTGTAATCTCATTTTACTCACAGTACTATCCTTCCCTCCCTTAACCAACCTGGACCAGATAATACTATTCAGGTCTTGTTCGGTAAGGGACAACCAGGAAGAGACAAGTCATGTTATTGTTTACAAGCAGGATTCTACACAGTGCCTCTTTAAACTAAATACATACTATATAGGTAACAGTTTAGAGCCGGTGGACAAAGCACAGAATAAGAGGCTAATCCAGTTCAGTGTTTCATTTCATCCAAACATGACCACAGTTATTATTTGTATTATTCCTTTATCTAGTGGCAAAATTTTGCAAAGGATTTGGCCATGTATTTACCTGGTGTAGAATCCACATTTTCCCAGGCTGCAGCTCCACCAAGCACATCATCAACCTCTTTCAGTTTGGGATACTTCCTGTTGTTAACCTATCAGAAAAGGAAAGATGTATCAATACGTTCTATAATGGCACATTAGTGGTTGCTGTTCGTTGACATCTAGCGGTTACACTGAATTAAGTTTACCTTCCTAGTTATGTTATGTACGTAAGGACATGTGTTACAGGCGAAACGGTAGCACTTCTGTCCTTCCTCTACAATCAACACATTCCCACATGTTGGACAAAACAGAAGCATGTTAACTTAACTAGTCTATTGACTAAATTGGTCAATAGGCTACAATCACTCTCACAATGTTGGTTTACACATCTATTTAAATCCCATTGCTGGAAACTATCTACGCGTTTTTAACATCCATTCTCGTGTGAAATCCTTGGTTACATATGAAACGGCTCGGTGTGAACCAGAATATATGTTGAGGACGATCCTGTTTGTGGTTATTTGTTTCAAATTGCCTCATTCTTATAAATCATTTTTTAAATTTAAGTGTAACTATAGTATACTAGTAAAATATAAAGAAATTGAAAAATACTGATAGAAATTGCAATCGGCCAAATTAATCACTGCGGAACCTTGATACTACAACACTGAACCACTCCGGTGCAGTATGACTCCGGTACAGTCTATATTCAACATGTTGGAGGCGTTACCCAGCTGGTTCCGTTTAGAGCTAACTAGCTATGAGGTTAATCCCAAATCGAAGGCTAAACCCTATGCAGGCATGGTGATTTGAGTGGATTTGATATATATATGTATGTATTTATAATTTTGTATCGGGCTTGGAATAGTGTAATTACGTACTTCGGAAAGAAACGGTCAGTTTCCTCACTAATATCCATCTTAGAACAACAAGGAAATCAATGGCGAGCGACCTAGCATGACACCGTAAACGCTATTGGTCGAAAACCTGCTGGGCAGGAGCGCTCTTGCATTAATTGGTAGTTGAGATAAATATATCATCTGTTCTTTAATTGAACTGGTAAATTTTTAATTGAACTGGTTAATTAAAGTTGATTGCAAGTTACATGTTTTTGTTTAGAATTTCTGATGGATTGAAACCTTTTTTAAAAGCCACTTTTAGTTACAAACTCCAGTTACAGTGTAAATAATGGAGAGCACCCAGTCCCCTCACCAGGATAAGGAACTGTCTGTAAAGGAAGAAGAGTTAGCAGAGGTGGAAATAAATATTAGCCAAATGGAGCATGAACAACCTGAGGAGGTTGAAGAGGAAGAGGAGGATGAAGAAGCACTTCCACACTCAGAATTCCTGGACATCTTTCAAGAAGGGCTGGCTCGACTTGTGCAGGACCCTTTACTCTGTGACCTTCCCATTCAGGTTGGTGACCTAATTCATAGTGGTGAAATTGATCTATTTGTGAATGTCTCCGTCCTAGCCACAGTCTTACTACTTTTTGTCTCTTTCACAGGTGACGCTAGAGGAGGTGAATTCTCAGGTGGCCTTGGAGTATGGACAGGCCATGACTGTCCGTGTGTGCAAGGCAGATGGGGAAGTAATGCGTGAGTTTCTGAATAATATTAATGTGAAAATGCATTTTCCCCTCTATTTAAAAAAGTTCAAATTGAATATGTGTTATTCAGCGATAGTGGTGGTGCAGAATGCTACGGTGCTGGACCTGAAGAAAGCCATCCAGAGGTTTATGGAGCTCAAACAGCAGCGTGAGGGAGGTGTGAAGCATGTTAGCTGGTAATGCTCATTACACACACACACACACACACACACACACACACACACACACGTTTGTTCTTCTATTATTGTGGGGACCAGAAATCCAGACATTTGAGAATAGCTGGCTAGTACTTACTCACTGACAATCAGCAACTGCACTAAGCTAATAAGGTACACATCAACTTCAAACTGCACACAGGGACATAGAAATGGTATCCATCATTTTGTCTAACTCTTGTTAGTAAGAAAAATCCCCCCAAATCTCAAAATCCTGAAGTACCCTTTTTAACCTCCAAAGCCTAATATGCGTAAGGTTAACCTAGCCCTAACATCTAACACTAAAACTAAGTGGTTTATTGACCAAACCTAAATATAACCCCAATTTTAACACAAATGCCAACTTTGGTTGCCTGTGAGCTCAGTCAAGGTAGAAGGCTGAAGAGTGCATTTCTTTTGGCATGTAAGGATTCCAGTCTAGAATTCCTGGTTGAGCTGCGTGATAAGAACCAGAGCCGTTTTGTATGTGCTTCAGAGGTCTTGATATTGTCTTGAGTCTGCTGGGAGGTTCTGGATGAAGCCAGGCCTTAAACACAAATTAATTATCTTAAAATTGTTTCCCCCCTAAATCCTTGTCTCACAAGGCCATACCTCCAAATCTTGTTGCATCTTGCATTTCAAAAAAGGTGTTGGAGTGTTTTCTCTCAGTGCTAAGATTGTTTTTGGTGTTACATTTGAAGAAACATACCTCACATGCCTAGTTAAGACATGGTAGTATTGTGGTAAATGACTACATCATTTACACTTTTTATATTGAAGTAAGACTGTTTTTTATAAGAAGTAAGACAGAAACAACGTACTGCTATGGAAAATCCATCAGTCAGCTTTTATGGTGGGCTAAGCCACTCAATATTAAATATCTATATACAGCATTTCATTTAGAAAGGATGTATGAATACAAAATCTTTGAAAATCCTTTCCATAATTGCATTTTTCATAATTTTGTACCATGTTTTAGTTGTTGATGATTTCACGTGTGTGTGTGTGTGTGTGTAATCATGGCACCTGTCAGTGGGTGGGATATATTAGACAGCAAGTGAACATTCTGTCCTCAAAGTTGATGTGTTAGAAGCAGGAAAAATGGGCAAACATAAGGATCTGAGCGACTTTGACAAGGGCCAAATTGTGATGGCTTGAGTAGGTCAGAGCGTCTCCAAAACTGCAGCTCTTCTGGGGCGTTCCCGGTCTGCAGTGGTCAGTACCTATCAAAAGTGGTCCAAGAAAGGAAAAGCGGTGGCGACAGGGTCATGGGCGGCCAAGGCTCAATGATGCACATGGGGAGTGAAGGCTGGCCTGTGTGGTCCAATCCAACAGATGAGCTACTGTAGCTCAATTTGCTGAAAAAGTTAATGCTGGTACTGATAGAAAGGTGTCAGAACACACAGTGCATGGCAGTTTGTTGCATATGGGGCTGCGTAGCCGCAGACCAGTCAGGGTGCCCATGCTGACCCCCGTCCACTGCCGAAAGCGCTTACAATGGGCACGTGAGCATCAGAACTGGACCACAGAGCAATGGAAGAAGGTGGGCTGGTCTGATGAATCCCGTTTTATTTTACATCACGTGGATGGCTGGGTGCGTGTGCGTCGCTTACCTGGAGAACACATGGCACCAGGATGCACTATGGGAAGGAGGCAGTGTGATGCTTTGGTCAATGTTCTGCTGGGAAACCTTGGATCCTGACATTCATGTGGATGTTACTTTGACATGTACCACCTACCTAAGCATTGTTGCAGACCATGTGCACCCTTTCATGACAACGGTATTCCCTGATGGTATTGGCCTCTTCAACAGGATAATGCGCTCTGCCACAAAGCAAAAATAGTTCAGGAATGGTTTGAGGAACACACTAATGAGTTCAAGGTGTTGACTCCAAATTCCCCAGATCTCATTCCAATTGAACATCTGCGGGATGTGCTGGACAAACAGGTCTGATCCATGGAGGCCCCACCTCGCAACTTACAGGACTTAAAGGATCTGCTGCTAACATCTTGGTGCCAGATACCACGGCACACCTTCAGAGGTCTAGTGGAGTCCATGCCTCGACGGGTCAGGGCTGTTTTGGTGGCAAAAGGGGTGTGTGTGTGTGTGTGTGTGTGTGTGTGTGTGTGTGTGTGTGTGTGTGTGTGGTGTGTGGTGTGTGGTGTGTGGTGTGTGGTGTGTGTGTGTGACCATCAAATTATTATCAATTACCATGATAAGAATTTGAATACAAGCACACGCTGTTTTTGCTTTCTTGTGCAGGAGGTATGTATGGAGAACCTTTCATCTCGTGTTTCAAGGACAAAAGCTTGACGATGACAAAATTACATTAAAGGAGTAAGTTTCAAGCAAATATCATTGTGGTTATTGAACATGACAATGTCATTTGTGTCAGAGATTAGGGCTCATTATGTTCTTGTAAACAGGAATTCTTCTGTTGTTTTGTGCTCAGCTATGGAATCAGAAATAGAGATGAAGTGACATTCATGAAGAGACTGAGGAGGAAGTGAAAAAAAGGTACAGTAGACCTCTGAAATTTGATTAAATTACAGGCTTAAAGTCTGCAATATTTTCAGCCATGTTTTGCTTTGCTCCATTATTGAAACCTGTGTTGGAGAAAGTTATACTTTTGCTAGGGTTTTGGCTTTGCATATATTTAAAACAGACTGTCAACAAAAAGGGCTTTTGTTTCTATTCTTCTTGACCTATAATAGGCTGATCCCTCATCCATGCAAATTGGTACTCTTTAATGACAGTAACTCTTAGTGTATTGCGGTCATGTGAATGAGACAAAGGCTTTTGGAACGTATGTTTATACATTGATTATACATTTAGTTGTGCAATGATTGTAAGTGCTCTTTTTTTTCTATGTCTAGATTGCATTACATAGAAGAGTTCCTCACTTGTCCCTGTTGCCTCTACTTCATCTTCTACCTGTAGATCTACAGCAACAACATTTATACTCTGTCTGAAAGACTTTTCAATAATTTACATTTTGAATGTTTCTACATTTTGTAGATATAAATGAATGGAACATGTTGTTTGGTTTCTTTTGTAGAGTATATATCTTATTTTGTCACATTACAAATGTCAGTGCCACTACAAATGGGTACATTTAACAGTGCAATCAAAGAAGTGAAATATTGCCTGATTGCACTGAATGTGTTTCCTCTGTTATCTGCTATAAAATCAATTAACCAGACCTGAATGTGGCTATCAAACCACAGTATTTTAATAACTCCCGTAGTTCCTGGTTACACCTAAAACTATGTATTTCACTATTTCCTGGAGTGCATTGAGGAGCATACTGTTGTCCACAGGCTAACATACAGTAGGAGTACCTTGAAACCAGGTAAACATCTATATAGTCGTTATAGTAATATTTCAATTTATGGCATGAATTAGTTTTCTAAGATTAATAGAAAATGTAAATTTCAGCTTAATTTTTGTTGTTGCAGTGTTGGTTTTCTCATGCTGTTGTAGGAAACGTTTGTCTTAATGTAAATTTACATTCTCATGTTAACGCTTCCATTGGGGCTTTACATAAAGTTAGTGCTATATCTATGCTTACCATCCAAGTGTTTTAGTGCAGAAATATTTTTCTGTTGTGTCATTTGCCCTGATATTGTCCACATTGTTATTGTGACCACATGACAGAAGAGACCGTGGTAATGATCCTATAGGGTTCATTCTATTAAGTATTTAGATAGTGCGACACATTTGAAATGATGCAATGACCGAGGGGTTAAAGTGCAGACTGTCAGCTTTCATTTCAGTGTATTTTCATCTATATCGGTATAAATATTTAGGAATATCAGTACGTTTGGATTGTACGGCTGTCGCTGGAACTAGTTCACTTGTCTTCGTTGATGATGTACGTGCAGCAGTAGGATGAATCCTAAAGTGCACAGAAATATCTTGTCTGATATGAAATGCCTAAAAAAACAAAACTGATGTAGGCACTTCACCTGGCAGCAGCACAATGCCCCTTAACATGCTGCCAGTGCAACCAAGGGGTTTTTCAGGACCAACGGGGGACATTTTCCTGAGTGGTCAAGTCAGTCACCAGCCCTGAATCCAACCGACCACGTGTTTCACTTGCTGGGCTGTGAGCACAGGTCCCACTAGAGGACCTCAGGCCCTCATGCCATCCTCATGGAGTCTGTTTCTGACAGTTTGGTCAGAGACATGCACACCAGTAGCCCTCTGGAGGTCATTTTGTAGGGCTCTGGCAGTGCTCCTCCTGTTCCTCCCGGCACAAAGGAGCAGAGACCGGTCCTGCTGCTGGGTTGATGCTCTTTACGGCTCTTTACGGCTCTTTCCGGCTCTCCTCGTGTAACGGCCCGTCTCTTGGTATCTCCGCCATGCTCTTGAGACTGTATTGCGAAACACATCAAACCTTACAACGGCACGTACCTGTGCAACCTGAATGGGCTGCAGGTACCGCCTCATGCTACCAGTAGTGACAAGGACACTAGCAAAACGCATAACTAGAGAAGAATCAGTCAAGAAGGATAAAGAGAGACCCACCACCTGCAAAACATTTCCTTTTTTCGGGGATGTCTTGCTGTTGCCTCTCCAGTGCACCTGTTGTCACTTGCATTTGTACCGAAACAGGTGACATTCACAATTACTTATGCTTCCTAACTGGACAGATTGACATCCCTGAAGTTTAGTTGACTTGGTGTTATACTGTGATGATTACATGTTCCCTTTATTTTTTTGAGCAGTGTTATTACATAGGTTTTGACACCGCCCTGTGTAATTGTATCCTAGACTTTGTGACGAGCAGCATGGAGCTAGAACAGGGGTGCTTTGTTTGTATTAACACCTTACAACTCACAAATGTGAACCATGATTCAGCCTGTAAAGCAGGATGGATTCATGCGGTTTATGGCCAATTCAGATATGTCAGGTTTTGGTGATCACATTCCCACATACAGCTCTGGAAAAAATTGAGACCGCTACACCTTTTTCTTTCCTTTCCAGAAAAGTCGAAAAGGAAGGTTTTGAGTGAGGAACAGAAGGGTTAAAATTAAGAGACCACTGCAAATTGAACGCTTCTGTTCCTCACTCAAAACTTTCCTTTTCAACTTTTTTGGACAGCAAAGAAAAAGATGCAGTGGTCTCTTGATTTTCTCCGGAGCTGTATACAGCCTCATTCCTGTTCCTAGCTGACAGGAGTGAAACCCGATGTGGTCTTCTGCCGCTGTAACCCCTACGCTTCAAGGTTTGACGTGTTCAGAGACGGCCTTTTGCACACTGCTGTTGTTAAGAGTGGTTATTTGAGTGTTTGTGGCCTTTTTGTCAGCTTGAACAAGTCTGCTCATCT
Source organism: Esox masquinongy (assembly GCA_016801175.1). NCBI lineage: Eukaryota > Metazoa > Chordata > Actinopteri > Esociformes > Esocidae > Esox > Esox masquinongy. The sequence goes on from JACXGI010004368.1 coordinate 14,311, forward strand.
CATCTCTCATTAACAAGGTGTTTTGCCTACAGAACTGCTGCTCACAGGATGTTTCTTGTTTATCACACCATAGTATGTAATCTCTTGAAAATACCACAAGGTTTGCGCATCTCACCCCCATTTTACCACTATTATACCACAGTCAATGTTGCTTAGGTCAAAGTATACCACGGTCATGCGTCTTCCCTATTGTAATGTTAGGTCAAACAACAGCTGGACTTCAGGACCATGTCTGCATGACTTATGTATTCCCTTAACAAGCTACATTTGTGTTAGATAACACTTGGGTAAATATGCCTTAAATCTTGTTCAGCATATAAATCTTGTTTTGAGTTTTGTTTTAGGTGAAACAAGTTATTTTGACTTGAGACACCGAAACAGAACTGAGACATCAGCTCAATATTAATAGTCTTTTAAGACTGAAAACGGCTCCTTATTTTAAGTCTGAATGAATCCTAACATTTTCAGATGCCTAAATACAGCTCTGGAAAAAATTGAGACCACTCCCAATTTTTCTTAAATCAGCATCTCTACATGTATGGCAGCCATTCCATTCCAGTGTCTGTTAAATACCAACACATTCACACCTCATTTTACTTAATGAGGTGCTGATTAGGTGATTACCTGAACCAAATCTAACTTAACAAGGAAAAGTATAAAAACCACTACTGTCATCACTATCCTCTTACAATAGGACCAGCTGGATGGCAAAAACAGTGCAAGTAGTACCTCAAAGGTAGTTTGAATAAAAAAATAACTATTCAGCATGACAAAAGAGTTGAAAAGAAAAGCAAATCAAAGTTGAATCAAACAAAGCCGAGCTACTTGAATTTTTGTGTCAGGAGTGGCATAAAGTCACCCAACAGCAATGTGACAGACTGGTGGAGAGCATGCCAAGACACACAAAAGCTGTGATTAAAAATCAGGGTTATTCTACCAAATATTGATTTCTGAACACTTCCTAAGTTAAAACATTAGTATTTAGTTGTTGAAAAATGAATATGAATTTATTTTCTTTGCATTATTTGACGTCTGAAATCAATGCGTCTTTTTTTGATTATTTTGACCAGTTGTTATTTTCTACAAATAAATACTCTAAATGACAATATTTTTATTTGGAGTTTGGGAGTAATGTTTACACAATAAAACAAAACTGTTCATTTTACTCAAACACATACCTATGACTAGTAAAACCAGAGAAACTGATAATTTTGCAATGGTCTCAATTTTTTCCAGAGCTGTATGTGTTTGTGTGCTAGTTTCAAGAAGTCTTACCTAGTGTAATTTGTCTTGTTGCATTGGCAGATTATTTCAAGTAAATGTTTCCTTAAATGTAATTTTTTCCCCCCTTATTTTTTGAAAGTCAGTTTTTGCAGTGCATTATCTGTTAACACTTAATATCTATACAGTCCTTGACAGTTACCCCAACTATCAATCCATATATAATCTTCCAGTTGCAAGATCGTTTTTCTCTTTTTCTCTACAAACTTCACAATTTGACTAGTCATCGATAGCTTCTATCATCCCTTTATTTTAATCATCTCTATGGGCTACACGTGTCCAATCACAGTGATTTCAGTGTACAACGCTGCAGTACAATTAGAACTGCTCAGTCTAATAAAAAGTCTAGTTCCCCAATTGTAAATGCAAATACAAATGCAACAGGACTTGTTGAAAATCTCAATCTACCTAGAAGTCCCAAAACCCTGTTGGCAAATGCAATGGGGGTTGGGACGTTAAGCTTTGTACTTAGTAACTAACAAAATGGTTGAGTTTGTAGTAGAGCATGAAAAAAGCACATTATATAAAGATGGTGTAGTTTTAATAACCATAGAAAAAGTTGGGATGCTGCGTAAAATGTATATAAATACAGAATGCAATGATCATGCAAATCATTTAAACCCTATATTCAATAGAAGATAGTATAAAGACAGCATATCAAGTGTTGAAACGTTGGCATTTTATTGTTTCTTGAAAAATACCGTATTTTAAAATACCTTCGGGCCCTCAGGCGGCACAGCATTAAAAACAGACATGATTCTGTAGTGGAAATCACTGGATGGGCTCAGGAACACCCCATGAAAACCATTGTCTGTGAACACAGTATGTCGCTGCATCCACAAATGCAAGTTTAAACTCTACAATGTAAAGAAAAAAGCAAACATAAGATCCAGAATTGTCCCCGCCTTCTCTGTGCCCTAGCTAATTTAAGATGGACTGAGGCGAAGTGGAAAACTGTCCTGTGGTCTGACAAATTACGAATTAGGATTTTTTTTGGGGGAATCATGGATGCCGTGTCCTCCGGACAAAAGATGAGAGGGACCCATCTTTAATATTTTGCCATCATTATTATTTCTGTTGTTGTTGCGTTGTTGTAAGGGGAACCGGAAGTTAGCATTTCAGTGAATGGTCGATACCTTGTATGTCTGGTTCAATATGACTAATAACTCCTATAACTTTCGGGAGACTCTCGACACAGGATGTCTGTTTACAGCAGTTATAACCAAGACAAATTGTTCATAAGTAATGTTCAATCTTTGCGATGTTTACGATATGATTCTCCTTGGTGGTATGATTTGCGATATGATTCTCCTCCTTAGCTTCTAATACGTCTCCACCTTCTAAGGAATGGAGCTGGACAGAATCTCCCAGGAGATGATCTCCCTGTCATTAAAGATACAGCAGCTGCAAGACCGCAGGGACATGCTGAAAGTCCTGCAGGAATTCAGAAACCGCTCCAACCTCAACAGCAGAGGTAATTAGGAAATTCACTTGGAGCCCCTAAAATGAACACGGCAGGCATAGGTGTACTATGTTATTTGGCCTCCGGCTCAGTTGAGTGAGGCAAAAGGAATATGGTGGATGGTGAGCACCACTGATGGCTTCCTTCATTTTATTTTGCCATCTGGATAGTACTTGTCATTTCATTGGCAGATCCAACCTGATGACTCGGTTAGAGTCATATCCCATGAATAATACTTAAAAGAGAAGTGACAAATTATAAATGGGCATAGGGGTTGACTGTACGCACAGAACACCAAGACTGGAAATGTATAAATGTATATGCTTCCCTATCTATCTTCGTGGACTGACTTGATCATTCATTGTCTCCTACTGAGACGTGTATTACCTATGTGTCCAGCAGAGGGCTCCAAGGAGCAGGCTGAGATTCAACAAATTGAGCAGGAATTACAGGAGCTGTTTCAGAAGAAGAGCGAGCTGCAGGAGACCCAAGACAAGGCTTCTAATCACACGAGGACAAAAGGTGTCTGTCAACTTTTTTGTGATACTGTCTGTCCTCACATAGCAACCTCTCTGTACTCGTATTCTGATCATGTTTCTCTCCCTTTTAGAGGATTACATCATCAGTGTGGGTGGGGTGTCAGTTCTTCCTGACCTCTCTGTTGTCTATGTTGAAGCTCCACCCTCTATACCAGGTGAACCACTGAAAATGTATCTCAAATTAGTATAATAAGATACAACTTCTCCGTTTGTGGTTTGGTTGAAATACTTGAAATTTGCTACATTTTGTCCCCTTGCATTACGTGCACAAGTCCACCTTTTCTTCGAGTAGAGGTGGGCGATGTGGAAAACAAAATCCATACTGCACAAATAGGCAGAACTTATGCGAAAACAAATATCACAAACTGTCCCGATGAAAATCTCCATATTAGCAAAGGTATTTATTTTTCAAACCTCACGTTTCGTCAGTGTATGCTGCACGTTGTCAAGATCCGTATCATCAAAATTCCTGTGAAAATTGGTAAAGGCCGGGCCTCTAGACAATGTCACACCTACTCTCCTTCTGCTTACTGATCACAACTGCATTCCTTTTAGTTAGTGTATGGTCACACCTAACCTCCTTCTGTAGCTCCGGAGGTGATCCTGGACATCAAGAAGCTTCCTCCCGTCTCGTCTCGGACCCAGTGCCCAGAGTGCCGACAGTTCATCACCACAGAGATTGTCACTTCCATCGGCGATGCAGCCTGTCTGGCCTGTGTCACAATGTCTCTATTTGGGTGAGTTGACCAACACTACCTTGTATTAGAGACAATAGTCTGCAGTCTTTAAACAGATAGGTCACAGTTAGTTCTATTCAGCATTATCCTTTACCTACTATGGGATGGAATAGTCTGACACCTCGTCAAGACTAAAGGAGACAACAGGTTCTCTTTGGGGACTAAATTACAGTTGGGTCTTGAAGTACTATCCACATGAACTAAAAAAAATAAGCCTATAATCACCTCAGGTGATTGTATGTAAAGTCTGATGCCTCCTGATTTAAACTATTGTTCCTGTTCTTTTTCTCATTCAGCTGTGTGGCTGGTTGCTGCCTGATCCCTTTCTGCATTGATAACTTCAAAGATGTCACACATAGATGTCCTAAATGTCGAAGTTCTATAATCACCATCAAAAAGCTCTGAGTTAATAGGCCACACGCACGCAGAAACTCTGGACTGGAAAGCTGCCCTTGTGATGAGGCATCTGCCATGAATCTGAGGTGTTGCCATTTAGGATATAGACAGCCTGTACCCTCCTGAAGTTTGGATTGTACCCTTATTTTACCAGGTGAGTTGAAAAAGAACACATTGACATATACAGTAACAACCTGGGGAATAATTACATGGGAAGACATTTTAGCCTGGACACTGGAGTTATGATTAGTTTTATTGGTTTTAGTGACCATAGAGAGTCAGGACACATTAAAGCAGGGCAGTGGAAAAGGAGGGAAGCGGACAGTTTTACTCCTACCTGTCTTTTAACGATAGCAGTGTCTATACTATAAGAACTGCAGCTGGATTGGATCCTCTACATTTTAAGTGTAGATTTAATTGTTCTGACAACAATTGTAATTTATCTACATTCATATTTGTTTTCATTGTTCTGATGAGCATGTGTATAGTATTCCTGTATAGTATTCCAAATGAACTCTAAAGCTGCTTGTTACTTATCAAAGCCTACTCTTGTAGTGGTTTGAAACTTCTTGTTAAACAAAATATGTATTTCAATTTCCAATTTGATGATCAAGTTGTTTTATTGACCATAAAAAACTGACTGACTTTCACAAACAACCTACAGTGCCGTCAAAAAGTATTCACCCCTATTCTGATTTCCTCGTTTTGCATATTTGTCATACTGAATGGTTTCAGATCCTAATACAAAATATAATATAATACGAAGAGAACCCGAGCAAACACAAAATCCAGTGTTTAAACAATAATTGTATTTTCTGAAGGTGAAAAAGTTATCCAACACCAACTGGCCCTTTGTGAAAAAGTAACGGGCACCATAGTTACTCAATCAACCCATTAACCAATTTCAATGAATCATTGGATTAAATTAGAGCACACACACCCAAGCTTGATTACTGCCAGCCCTGTTCAATCTAAGCATGAGATATATTGAACCCCACCATCCATGTGAAGTAGGCTACAACGTCTCAACATGCAGCACATCCTGCCGCAATCGAAATAAATTCCGTAGAGATGATGGGATTCCAGCGAACCAACTACCAGTGAGCAAAAATTGCTCCAAGGATGCAGCTACGACTCATCCAGAAAGTCACAAAAACACGGTGGGCAACATCTAGGGAACTGCAGGCCTCTCTAGCCTCAGCTGAAGTCAGTGTTCAAGATTCAACAATATGAAAGACACGAGGCAAAAATGGAATTCATGGGAGAACCACTAAGAGAAACATCTGTGCTTGTTTCACATTTGCGAAAAAGCCCACTGATGACTTCCAAGCTGTTTGGGACAATGTTCTGTGGACAGACACATCAAAAGTGGCACTTTCTGTTATATCTGGCTTAACGCAAACACAGCATATCATCCCAACAGTCAAACATGGTGGTGGTAGTTTGGTGTGGGGATGCTTTGCTGCCTCAGGGCCAGGACGACTTGCCGTCATTGAAGGAACCGTGAATTCTACTCAATACCAAAAAAATCTAAAGGAGAATGTCTGGTCACCCGTCTGTGATCTGAAGCTGAAGTGTAATAGGGCTATGTAGCAGGACAATGATCCTGAACACAAGTCCACTTCAGAATGGCTCAAAAGAAACAAAAGGAAGGTTTAGGAGAGGCCTAGTTAAAGTTCTAACTTGAACCCCACCGAGATGCTGTGGCATGACCATAAATGAGCAGTTCATGCTCGAAAACCCTCCAATGTCACTGAATTACAGCAATTCTGCAAAGAAAAGTGGGCCAACATTTCTCCACAGCAATGTGAAAGACTGATCTCCAGTTATAGGAAGCATTTGGTTGCAGTTACCACTAAGGGTGGAGCAAGCAGTTATTAAGTTCAGGGGGACGATCACTTTTTCAGGGACAGTTGGCGATAACTGTTTTCCTTTATATACAGTTGTCATTTCCACACTGAATATTGTGCTTACTTGGGTTGTCTTTGTTTTATTACATTTTGTATGAAGATCTGATACCATTCTGTGTAACAAATATGCAATAATAGAGGAAGTCAGGAAGGGGGCAAGTACCTTTTCACAGCACTGTATATTATATTTTTTATGACACAGGCTGTATATACAAAAAAACATTATTGGTATACAATACACATACTGTATACAGTCCTAAGATGTAAAAAATAGCTCAGATGTGCTACATTTGTATAAAATGCATGACAAAAAAATATATTCACAATGTGCAAAATGCACAGCATACTATACAATACATCAATTAATAGGGGGCTATACTAATGTAGGTTAGTGCAAATAAAATGACTTCTGATTCTGGCTGATTGTCCCTTTCTTTAGTTGGGAAACATTCTTTTTCAGTGGGCGACCTGCCTCATTTTACTACTGAATGTATGTATGCTTGGACAAAACGAATGTTTTACACAAAGAAGACCAGGTACATTAAATTTTGTGCTTTTGTCATTCCTTTTGTTTTTTCTTAAACAGATGCCTGACATTGTTCTATTCTTAAACAGTTTCAAAGTAATTATCTTTGGTAAGAGACAATTTATCAAAAACTGAAAATATACATTCCTTCAGCACTTTCTGCCATGTATTTCCCAGAAAGTATTATACTGTGATTGGTGCGTCAAAACTTCCATAAAACGAATGCTTTTTGCCTCTGATACTTTTCTGCACGAATACTCCATTTGAAAAGCTTATTGTGTTAAATTGCTTTTTAATACAGACCACATGGATAATTCAATAATAGAATATGAATTTGTATATGAATAAGTGCTAAAATAGAAAGTCTGCATTTTTCCAAGTTTCACCATCATATAAAATATAATAAAAAAAAAAACGATTGTTTACATCTGTCTCACATGTTACGTTTAACCACGTTAAGCAAACTAAACTCATTTCATTATGGTGAATAATATTCCTAAAAACAGAATGATATGAAACATTGAACATCTAGTAAAATCAAGCATGTCAGCTGGATGTACTCTTCTGGCCAATTGTCTGGTGTTTTCAGGTAGGAAACGGAGCACGTCAAACACAGCACGTCAACCCTGTTACCGAGAGGTTAGCCTTTTAGACCAGCTGTGACGAGATTTTGAGGTATTTCCTCACGAGACTCCCGAGAGATAGATAGGCTAGAAATGTTTTAGAACAATCTTTTTTGTGAAAATGTGAAGCTTGTATGTACTTTTACCTTCCTGTTACACACAACAGGCTTCCATTTCTTCTGTAAGAAGGGATTTAGGGGTGATTTATCATAAAATCACCAAACCTGGTACATTCAAACATTTTTGTTAACTTTATCTTCATTTGTTATGTAGTAGGCACTTATTATACTGGCTTTTCTTTAATTCAACCTAATGAGATGGGGGCACTACTAAATTGCTAGTAGGTTTCTGTGTTTCTATAGATAGTTAAACTTTGCACAAATCAGATTGTATTTGAAAAGCCAAGTCAATCCCTGTATGTGAAGTCCTCTAGTTGTTTATATTTCAATTAAGAGTTAAAACTCTTCAAATCCCTCGTCATTTTTTTTTACCAGTAGTCGACACAGTAATGCATTTTCGACTTTGTTGGATTGCTATAATAATGTATGATTTTAACCAAAAATAAAATGTGTCTGGCATAGACAATTTGAAAACTGGGAGTGAGGAGTGAAAACTAAGGCTATTACAACAATCTGGATAGAGTTAGTGTTGGTAGTAATGGTACATTTGGATCGGGTACTGCTTTGTTTTGAAAGGCTGCCTCTATTGATGTGATATGAGTGGAATTTCAACCCTACATGACCTGCTGGGCTAAGGCTCCATGAATAGAGGCACAAACTAGCACAGAATTATACAAGAATTATGCTTACACAAAAAGAGACTGTCAAAACACCTTAACCTGTAGGACTATGGCCAAAAATATTGATAATCTGCTCACAAAATCACAATCACCTTGGAAAACCTCTCCCATCACTGACTTTGACTCTCTTTCTTGTCAAACTGAATGATGTCAATTTCTTTGTTCTCAGTATGTCAGCCAACTAAGATCAGGCGGTATATTGAAGAGAGCCTTGTAAATGCTTAGGGGAATTTACTGCTTGTATTTCTGGCGGCTCTTCTAGTCAAAACAAGCAAAAGTGATATGCAAAACAGATGCAGACCAGCTCTTTGTCTCCTGTGCACTGCACGCCACACAAAATTCAGCTGATCTGTACATTGGGATAAATACACTCCAGACTTGACAAAAGGTTTGAGAGAGACACCATTGTTCAAAGGCTCTTTTGTCAGTGATATAAAGGCCATAGGCCTAGGTGTGGTAAGCTACAGCAGTGTTATCTACAGCAGTTTCCCTGTGAACACTAAGGCAGTTTATAGCACGTTTCAGTTTGATAAACAAACTACCACTGGCCCTTCTCTTTCCACAGAAGGACAGCATAAGAACAACAGCCGCCAACAATCTGATGTCTCTTAACTTCTAATTTACAATTACTCAGAGCGACAGATCTCTAAGGAATAGATTTCTGATTGAGCCAACATTTGCAGCATGAGGGCAGTCGCTGCAAACACAAAAACATTGCCTTAAAAGTTAAATTGCACAAGTCCAGATCTTCCTGTTAAAATTTCCTGTTAACAATTCACTTTAACTAGTTGTCTGCTTCATTTTTGAGACAAAAATACCAATTGTCCCTCTGTTACTCTGTGCAAAATCTGTAGTTTAATTAAGTGAAAGCAATATAATCGCAAAGTATTTTCCAAATGGTCATATAAATAAGGCATGTGTAGTCTTTAACCCTCTGTGTCCCATTGATATGAGGCAATGAATTGGGCATGGGGCAATGAGAAAAGCAGTGGGAGTCAAGTGAAAGCCATAATGCTAAGCTAATACCACCTTACAATCCGTTATAAACACAGGACTCTAACACAGCTGCCTTATGGATGTTTGTAGCAGGCACACTGAAACTGAAGTAGGCAGTCTTATAATATACATTGTTTGCGTTGTCTGTCAAATTTATCACCAAAGTGTGATGCATTTGTGATTGTTCTGCGCTGTCAGTGTGTGACACAGTTAGCATCAGGCATGAAGTCCTCTAACACCAGGATCAACATCTGTTTCCACTAGAGAGTTTTCATCCTCAGCAGGCTTCACATTTCCTGATCCCACTCCTCATCTACTGTAACGCCATTTCAGAAGACACCCTCCCTCAGACCTGATCCACCTCCCTCAGACCTGATCCACTTCTGAAAGAGACCACAGTGGGAGATCAACATGCTGTTACCATTAATCTACACCAGGGCCAGCCCAGCTGGTGCTTTGTCCTCCTCAGAATGAGTGGCCAGCTTGAGGGATGTTACCTCAGAGGGAAACAGCCATACTGTTAGTCCAACCTTGAGCTGCTCGGAACTCTGCACTCAACTGAACACAAAGACTCCCAGCCTGCAGCACTGCACCCTCCTCTCCTCTAGAAGACCGGGCCCTCTATATCATCAGTGTGTGTGTGTCTCTCTGACAGCCCTCTCTCAGAACAGGCCTGTTTTTGGGGCTCATATTGCCTGCCTCAGTCCCAGTGTAGCTGCAGATCATGCGAGTCCAGGAAGTCGGAGGAGAAGACCCCGGTAGTTGGGGGAAGGCCCAGTGGGTTGAGACCACCTGCCGGGCCAGGCATGGTCAGGTCCAGCCACTCCATGTTCTCTAAGTTGGAGTTTTCCAGGTGGAAGCCTGAGGAGGGTCCGCTGTTGAACCCCGTGGTGTCTGGGTCCATGTCCATGGGGGAATGCTCCAGCAACTGGCTGTGCAGCTCCTCCATCAGCCTCAGCGTCCGGGGCTCTGTCCCTCCCCCCAGCGTGCCTTCCAGGAAGGCCTCCAGCTGATTATCTGTGGCCAGGGCTGTCAGGCTTGATGGGGCCTGAGGGTTCAGGGTGGGGCCCGGCTGCCGGGCCACCTGGATCTGGGGTGGGGGGCGGGAGTGCACGGTGTTGATGGGTAGGGTGGTTACATTGGCGGTAACAGGAAGCAGCTTGTCTGGAAAGGGAGGGTCCTGTCTTATGAAGGGGGAGATCTCTATAGAGACAACATGGAAGATTAATGATTAGATTAATGAACAGGAAGGGACTGATTTAAGAGTCTCAATAGAGAGGAGGAGACAAATATAGTCAAGTATTTTACTCACCTCCACTCTCAATCAGCACGTCAAACAGGTCGTCCATGTGCTGGCTGGTTGCCGTGGGCACCTGCATAGGTAATGTAGGCCAGTCAATACCTGCTTTAACGACTAACAGACCTAGCGAGTCAATCCAGTGTGCTTTAATAGTGTATTATAATAGCTCCATTACCTTTGCAGTCTTCTGCATGCTGCGGGTCTGTTTGATGGCCTCTTCATATCGAGGCGGGTCCTTACTCTTCGGGATGTGGTTTGAGAATGTGGGCTGGCAGGAAGAAGTGGACTGATGGACAGGAAAAAAGACCTATAACCCTGATAAGCTCTGAACAACCTAAAGGTTGACACACTCAACACAATTTAATACATCTAGATGTACAGCGTATACGCAATACACTACCTTGTTTGTGGGGCCATTGGGGGCTGCTTGTTTGGTTTTGGCCCTGGATGGGGACCTGCTACCTGGGGAAGTATTTAGGAAACACTGGGGGTTCTCTGCCTGGCCTGCCCCTGCTCTGAACTGGAACTCAGAACTTGAGGTGGACGAGCTGCATGGTGGGACAGTTGTCTGTGTAGGAATGACCAATGGTTAACACTGGGCTACACATTCAGATGAAGTGTTGATGACTGCAGTTAACCCCTATTTATCTGGCACACAGTGGTTAGTCAGGGTACACACTCGCCAGGCATGAGTAGTGTTCCTGTCATTATGTGGTGGTGCACATTCACTAGTAACACAACAGAAGCGATGGTCTGTGGGAAATTCTTGCTGTGCTAAACATAGTGTGTTCCAAAACTGTTAAGATAACTGTTTCGCTGCATGCTATTGCTAACTCGTCTTCTGTGCTCGCATAGTGCCGTCCTCTGCCAACATGGGTTCAAATGGTGTTTGAACATTCTGTTAATTTGCGTTTGCTTGAGCAAGCCTTGAGTACCAGGTGGGCATTGTGTGCACTTTTAAGTCTACTGAATTGGTTTAATTACGCGAGGGAAACTTAATCGAGTGCAGTTTATGGAAAACAAAGTTAACTGAACCCATTCCTGGTCTTCTAGAAACTAGAACAGACCGCATAGTCTAGTGTGCTGTCTGCCTCGCTGTCAGTCAGCACCTGCTTCTGTTACCGGCCCTCCTTTTGATGTGATTAGGAGAAGAATTCATCACCCTGGCCTGATATTACCTTGGCAACACTCTAGATGAATCACCCAGAGAGGAGCATATTAAATGAGCCGGAGAGAGAGAGAGACTTGTTGCTTTCAAAACATGGCTAATGCCCTGAGAAGTGTGATTAGGCTGACCCATCACAATAGAATGCAACCAGGGATTTATGAAGTGTGCTGGAAATGTTGTTATCCCAGAAAAAGGGCACAAAAACAGGATGTGCAATTTATTTACCAGACGAATTCCTCCACAGACAGCTATGTACCTAGTAATGGGTTAGTGTAGGAATCCAGCCCATGAAGAGTACTGTAACCTAATACAAAGAGGCACTTCAGCACAGCTGGGTAAATCAGTAGGCTCTGCCAGTAAGTTGGAAGATATCCCACTATAAACATGGGATTGGTGTCAAGCGTATAAGTAAAGCATATATTCTCACCTGTGGCATGGTTTGTTTTTGGGATGTGTGTTGCTGTTGGGTTGCGGAGGCCTCCGTTTTCAGGTTGAGGACTGGAGCAGTGCAGGTGACTGAGGTCTGGAGGACCGGCTGTCTGACCTGTAGCGTGGCGTTTTTGTTGGCTGGCTGGATGGTGGCAGTGTTGATGGGTAGGGACACGGGCAGCAGGATCTGTGTCCCAGATTGGCCTGACACCAGGGCCTGAGGCTGTCTGAGGACCTGAGGCACCTGCTGGCGGCTGACAAAGAACTGAGCATGCTCCTTGGCTGGTGCGGCCTCTTCTTGTTTCACGTCGACAGAAAGACCCAGCGGGTTACATGTGGCCAGGCAAGTTGAAGCAGCCACGCCCTCTTCCTTGACTTGGGTCAGGGCCGGGGCGGGAGGGCTGGGCTGACCCCTCTTCTCCACCTCCAGCTGCATCTTCAGCTCCTCCACCAGCCGCTGCTCCTGCTCCAGCTTCCTCATCAGCTCCTCGATCTGACGCTCTTTCTCGTGCAGCCGCTGGTCCTTCTCTAAAGTCCCGGTCTCCGTCGGGCCGTCCTCCGCATGACCCCTGTGCGGAAACGACCTGGAGGGAGGCGGCCGAGCAGGAGACAGAGCTCCGGGCACCCCACTCTCCTCCGTGCCCAGGCTAGAAACGTCAGAGGATGCGGGGGACACAGGGGGGGTGGAGCTCATGCTCTCGGTCTGTGGGGCCCTGGCGGAGATGGTGACCTCCATGGCAGAGGCAGGGTGGCTGCTGGGAGTCTCCTGATAGGGCTTTAGTCTCTCTATCAGGTCAGTCTTGGTGCCAGAAACCGGCAGACCTCGCAGCTTCAGCTCCATCTTCAGCTCGGCAACCTAAAGGGCCAATGAGAATGAATGATCGTGAGTCATCGTGACACAATCCAAGCCCCTCAGTAAGTCTTCTTTCAACATATTAATCCCTGTGCTCTGTCTTTCATACTGTATATTCCAAGGGCCTCCAATGTTTTCAGGCAAGAGAGCTACTTAAAAAAAATAGCACATTGCAAGCTATTCTCGTTTTTGTGCTTTACTGGGCAATTTTTTCCCCCTGGGTCCTCATGGATTAATAAACTACTATAAAGGGTGGCCTAAAACATTTTTTCTTCCCACGCAGAGTTTTTCTCAGGTGCATTTTTCCTTTGTTGGTGTCTATGGTTCCTATTCGTTGATGATCATATGTGCGCACCAATCAGACAGGGACGTCATGCTGAATGTTACTTAGCCAGACAACTTGTTAAATTTTGCTTTTTAAGCTGGTAGTGACTAAACGGGGTTGGGATCATTTCAACCTGCGTAGTGTCTTAGTCCTTGTCTAGTTATGAGATTCTGCGGTGGAACACCTGAAAACTGCATACATTTTAGACTTGTTTCACAGTTAGGTTGATTGCAAGTTACTAAACCTGTTGGGGACCTCTGATATATAATATATGTATATACAGCTCTGGAAAAAATTAAGAGACCACTGCACCTTTATCTTTCCTTTCCAAAAAAGTTGAAAAGGAAAGTTTTGAGTGAGGAACAGAAGCGTTCAATTTGCAGTGGTCTCTTAATTTTAACCCTTCTGTTCCTCACTCAAAACCTTCCTTTTCGACTTTTTTGGAAAGAAAAGAAAAAGGTGCAGTGGTCTCTTAATTTTTTCCAGAGCTGTATACACACACACACACACACACACACACTATATTTTATAAACAACACCCTTAATGCTGATAGGCTGAAACCTTGCTATATGAGACCGTCTGCAATGGCTATGGGAAAAAATATTTTTAATTGTTACGGTTACCTGTTATACTTGCACAGGTTACTGGTTTAAAATAATGTTTAATTGTTACGGTTACCTGTTATACTTGCACAGGTTACTGGTTTAAAATAATGTTTAATTGTTACGGTTACCTGTTATACTTGCTAAGGTTACTGGTTTAAAATAGCTAGAAGACATCTCAGGAGTTTGTGGTACATGGCCAATATATAACAACTAAGGTTATCCAGGCACTCTGTGTTGTGCAAATGAACAGCCCATAGCCATGGCATACCACACCCCTTTGATGGCATACCACACCCCTTTGATGGCATACCACACCCCTTTGATGGCATACCACACCCCTTTGTGCCTTATTGCTTAATATCAGAAGATATGTGTGGACTGGCATGATATGTAAGGGCTGAGCATCACCTTCATTTCGTCCAGGTTGGCAGGTAGGACACCAGGCTTGCGGATGGATCGAATGGGGGCGGGACCGGGAGGAGAGACCACGGTGGCACTGGGCTGATTTGGACAGCTGTTTTGACCCTCAATCGACCTGTAGGAGTAAAGAAAAAGGGAGGATGGTTTAATGTTTGGTTAGGACAAAGAATTTCCTGGATTTCTCATCATTCACGATCAGCAGCCCCTATTTGGACAATGTCTTAGACAAACAAAAGTTTCACTGGAAACGGATGTGGCTGATTACATCACTAATCTTATTGGTGTAAACGTATTCTTTTAGGTAAAAATAGTAATCACATTGTTCAAGGGAGTGACAATGTGTTTACGTAACCTGCAGTTATGATAGCTCAACAAACAGCTATCAGTCAGGATGAGGTAGTATTACACAGCAGTCTGGACAGTGGGACATACTTGAGTGGGGCAGGTAGGATAGCCTGGTAGTTATAGTGTTGCTGCTGCTGGCTTAGTATCTGCAGATGGAGGAACTGTTGCTGCTGCTGTAGTAGCCTGGCGTAGGTTGAATCCATGGGGGCCTCGTTGGGTTCCTGTTTCTGGTCTGGGGGAATGTATTGGTGATACTTGAGCTTCTTCACCCGTGGCTTGAGATCCTTATTTTTTTTGCTGCGGTTCTTGTCACTGGGTGTCTTTGGCTGGCTTTGCTGCATGTGGAAAAAAGGAACTATTATAACCTACTGGATACTATGGGCAGAGCTATAAATCTTTGATCCAAAGCAAGTTCTGACAGTACAAGATAATGTTATGAACTCTTTTCCACTATTGTAAGGCTAATTTCCCACTGTAGTTCCAAATGAATAGGTGGGCCCTTGTTGTTACATCCAGGATAAAAGGCAGGATGGGGAACTGGAATGTGGAAACGGATGTGTGGTGACCCTTATTGTTCCACAACTCGGAATTACAGGATACACATTAAAATGGCTTGGCAACTTAGGTAGGTCCCAGCCGTAACAATATCATAACACTAATTCAAGGTGGTTTATGCCAACGCACAGCCTATAATCTGTTCCTGCCTAGTCCTGTCCTACAACACAGGAGAGGCAGAGCACAGAAAATATTCAGCATATGCTTTGAGGGAAAAGGATTATGATAAATTCCCAAGTTATTGCTTTACTCCCGTCTTTTGCTTCCATCCTCTGTGACTCGAACGCAAAGAGTAGGGCATGCCATTTAACCTTAATTGAAGACTGAGCACGGCTGGCAGTTTTTAAGTCCCAGGATTCGTGATGAAACTCCTCCGGGCCTTGTTGTGCTTTGAACTGCATTTGACTTGGCTGAAGCGTCACCTTTGGCCTACCCTTGCCTGCACTGACAGGCTCTTTCACTGTGACAGAACACAGCCCAATCGTTTGTGCTCCCTTGACATCTTATCTCCGATTACATTTCTAAAGGAAGCAGCATTAAAAAACGATAAGTGTCAAATATCAGAGGTGACTTTCACATTTGCAGAGTATAAAAACAGTTCGCAGAAAAAGCTAACGGACGAAAAAAGAACCAACATATCTTTATTGCTCAAATAAATGTGATTATCACATACAAAGTCTCTCATGCTAATCTTCAATGCTGCTTATCAGACTTCAAGTCAGGTAAATGAATTGTTGAATAAGATTGTGGCATGTTCAGCTGAATGGTATAAACAGAGAGGCCAATACTAAATTTAGATGTAATGTTTGCTTTTAAAGCAAATATGTGTATTTCCGTGTTTTACCATATATTTGCCTCAGCCTAAAATACTTTCCACCTTTTCCTGATATGACATTACTTTCTTTACAACGTGAGGCTCACCTTCACTAACGTTGGCCCCACCTTTGGAGGGACAACAGAGGTGATTTGTTGAGGTGTGTTCACTAGGTGATTGTTCTGATGCTCATTGGTGGAGACTTGAGAGAAGTTGAGGAAGTCTGTGTTGGACTGGGAGGTAGGTGGGCAGTGCTGAGATAAGGAGACAGACAGAAACCATATGGCCTATTCAATAAGGAGGGGAACAGAGGCCTGCAAATCCACCTCAGAGCAACTGGAAAAAGACTTCAGATAACAAAATATGGATGCCTTCTCACATAAAAAACTGATGATCCGAGCAATATTTTCAAGCAAGCATATTATGATCTACAACAAGCAGGTGCACTGTGTGAGTAATCAGGCCCAAAATGTAGAATCATAAAATATTGACACTGTTAGTTATACCCTAACAACAAAATGTAACATGGCTGTTTATAGGGAGGAACGACATGAGGAGGAGACCAACCTGAATGGTGATGGAGCTGGAGGGCGGGGAGTTGGAAGGGCCAGCTGGGGCCTCGCTACCCCTGGGGGTTCGGGGGGAGAGGGCCGAGGAGCTCTGGGACTCCTGGCTGGCCGGCTGCTCTGGGGAAAGGGCTTCACTGCTGTCTTCGTCAAAGTTATACACGTCCAGTGTAGCTGTCTTGGTGTCCACGTCTGATTCACCATCTGAAGGGTCAGCACCGTGAGATGTGTACAAGCACAGCTTATTAAACACAAGTAGACCAAACATGCAGTCAGTGCCGCGACAGTACCGTGTTAGTGTTGTGAAAGTCTCTGGTAAAACGAGACTATACAAAATATACAGGGATTTGTTGTTAGATTAGTTACTTAGCCTGGAGAAAATAATGTATCAACTCAAAAGGATAACACTTTATTTGGAGAGTCCAAAAAGTCCTTCTTTGGATGCTCTACTGATCTACAGCTGGGGTCTCCAAACATTTATGAATATGAACAACTTTAAACATGTATTGGGATTTTCTATTTTTTAAGCATTTAAATGGGCACATTGCTGTTAGTTTTCTTCCTAAGAGAGAGGAATGTACCATTCTAGGATATTTTTTGCCGACTGTAGCTGCCATTTCAATACCAATAGAAAATAATAAATACAAAGAATTTATTTAGTCATGATATACTTCTGCCATTTCAATACCAATGGCAAATAACAAATACAAATAATTTTAGTAATGATATACTTCTGCCCTTTCAATACCAATAGAAAATAATAGATACAAGTAACTGATTTAGTCATGATATCCTTCTGCCCTTTCAATACCAATAGCAAATAATAGATACAAGTAACTGATTTAATCATGATATACTTCTGCCAGGTAATCATACTTGAAAGTATTTATGTCAAGCCAGTTATATTTAGCTAGCAACAGGCTACAAAAGGAGCAATCTAATGCACACAACCACACACATTCATTTCCAGACCTTGGTCAGGTTTGGCTTTTAAGCAGATGATCGATAAACAAGGTTGGGCTAATGTCAGTGTTGCATTGATTAGAATGTGGTTGGGAGCATGCAGTGTCCGATAGTGATACTTGTGTGATTTATGAGTTTCCAAATGACTACTGTTTCCAATGTGCTACTGTGAGACTGCTGACTACAGGCTATTAGTGAAATTGTAACTAATTATGTAGTAACCCTAACCTTTACCGTAGAAAGCAGTTGCTTGTAGACAGATAACCATAACATCAACAAACGTGCATCTACTGTACAGGTGATCATGAGGACTCTCAAAATAACGTTCAACCCTAAAACCAAATTTTTACCGGTAACAGGGCTGGGTTCCACTGGCAGAATATTCTTGACCACCAACTCCATCGGGCCGGGTCGTTGGGCCAGCTTCTCATTCAAGTCAATAGCCAGCCTGGCCCTCTTCAGTTTCATCTGAGTAGCCTGCAGTGAGGGCTCTGCGTGAGTCTCTGTGTGACAGATAACATGTCATCAGTATCTGCTGGTCTACCCAGAATTCAAAAGCAGTTCTCCTACTACTGTTCGACTAATACTGTTCTACTGTACTACTCCTACTGTACTACTAATTCTACTACGGTAATAATGTACCACTAATGCTACTACTGCGACTACTGTACTAGTACTACTACTACTAATGTACCACTACTACTGTACTATTAGCACACTAATATTGTACAACTTTTCAATTACTGTACTATTACTACGGAACTGCTACTGTCCTACTATTGTTCTACTACTGCTGTTTTACTACTACTGTATTCTGGTTCTACTACTGTTCTAATACTGTAGTGTCTTTAGGTGGTTAACATAAGATTATATCCATCCCTATAGGTAGGAGAATGGATAAGACAATGTCTTACAAAGATTTTTAAATAGAAATATTTACAAATAGAAAGGCAAGTCATTTTACACACTTTTGTTCCATCAGCATCTCGACTGTGAGAGTTAAGTTGGAAAGCTCAACAGACATTTCCTAAATGTGGGAGGCTAAGCATGATTCTTATCTGTCTTATCAACCAGCTATCATTACGCACACAGGACATGGCAGTGTGGTTACCTTGGAGAATGTGCATCCGGACCAGCTCTGAGCGTTCAGGCCTGCTGCGGATTTTATGCTTTAAGAAGTTCTCAGTCTGGAAAAAAGCAAACAGTGCATTAAATCAGGACATTATGAAACAACATGCACGTGGTAGTGTAAGTGAATAATCATGAACCGTAGTGTCAGTGAGAGGTGTCTGTGAAGTCTTACTCTGGACCTCTCTAGGCTGCGAATTTGCTCATGGAAGGCAGCAGGGCATTTCAGTGCTATGTGAAGGAAAAAGAAATTAATATAACTTCACAGAGGAAGAAAACACTATATAATTTCGAAGGAAATCAAGACAGACATAAATACAAATTAAGACAGCAATTAATATAGTAATAATAAAAATTATAAGGCAATGGTGAAATAAAAATTGCAAGAGGCAAATGCAGCTGCACTGTATATTACAGTAAAAATATATTTGGAAGGGGATGAAATCAATCAAGTAGATTAAATAGCACAGCCAAAGAGGTAAATCTTACTTGAAAATGTCAACAGTTTCTGGGGTCCTAACCCAGGGACCTGTGTAACAGTGTGTGTGTGTGTGTGGATGTGTCTGTGTGCATCTGCATAATTCTCAGGGGGTGGATGGGGGTACCCCCCACCCCCGATGTTTGTTGAAAGCAAACACAGAGCTATGCACTTTTTATGTGCTGTTCTACACCATGAGACCACCATAGCATGAATAGATGTGAACTGGTAGGGAATGTCAGTGTGTAGAAAGTGTGTAGAATTATTATTATTTCATTCCCCCATTGTGTGACTGACTGTTTTGCCCCTGTGGTAATCAACATTTGTTAATGAAAATGGCCTACGGCACAGCCTCTGAATAAGTAAGATAACTTTGTATCCCACCCCACCCATTTAAAACTACAATGGTTTCTACAGTTTAAATTTTTTTACAGAACTTCTCCTGCAGCACTTTGAACTGGTTTGCAGTGTGGCTTGGAAACGATTGTGTTTCTTTATGAAATATCATCTTAACCCTGTTAAACTAGGAGCAAAACTCCTAAAACTATTGCTAATGGAAACCCAAATCAGCAAGTATACTAGGCTCCATTCATTCTGGTAAAACACAAATTTAAGCAGTTCATTAAATAACAATCATTTAACCAATGAGGGATTTGATGGGATTTAAACCAGGGGTGTCAAACCGGTTCCACGGAAGGCCTGCAGGTTATTGGTTTTTAGGTTGATTGGTTTTAGGTTGGTTCCCAGTTCAGACCTGAACAACCAGGTGAGGGTATCAACTAACCAATTAGTGACCTAATTTATCAATCAAGTACAAGGTGTGAGCGAAAACCTGCAGTCACTCGGCCCTCCACGGAACCGGTTTGACACCCCTGCTGTAAACACTAGGCCATAAGGAAACCTTTTCTTTTTAGAAGCATTCGTATGCTAAAGCTATCATACAGACAGGCGTATTCCTGATACTGCATAAAAAATGCAAATCTGTCACTGGTTGAGCATAAAGCTCAGCATAATTTGGAGTTTAAAGGATACTGCCTGGGGTTGTTCAGCATGCAAAATGACTCGCAGAGCAGGTACCTGCTTAGTTCTAAGAAGGTTAGCCATTGTTTGACACAAAAGACAAGGGGACAGGTATTTAATCAAAAATGTCAAAGTTTGACTTGGTTCTCTGACTGATAAATGCTACATTTCAATTGGGTAGGACTTGTTTCATCTACAGGTAAAAATTCTAATCATTATTCACTTTATATTTGGGCTAAGACCTAGCAGTATTTGATGACAAGCTGACCACAGTGAGGAAGAGACATTTTGCATTATTTTTTTGGAAAAGAGGATGACTGATAATTCACAATAGCTGACAGCAGTAGGACAGGAAGTGTCCAAAGCTCCACCTACCCAAGTAGTGAGACACAACAAGGCTGGGACTTTGATCTCATCAGACACTCATCCTGCTGTTTTCACGGCACTGTTACTCACATTAGTCACCTCTAGCTAACACAAGCACTGTTTCACACACACACCAGGTGTTCACAGGGGGAATGAGTAAGACTAAGAACAGCAAAGCTAAGCATTCCTGAGCGTCACCCAAGCACTGGTCTGCATACCCACTGTAGGTCCTCGACCTGGGAGATCCAGGGCCATTCACTGAGTGGCTGGGAGGTTCCTGTACTGTGTAAGCTGTACTAGGGCCACAGTGGGAGTTACTGACCTCCAGCACGGGTCCAGTCATTGACTCATTCAGCTCTGTGGAGCCTAATAAGAGGAGCTTAGAGCCCACATGAAGGAGACCTCTTTGGGTCAGACAGGAAAACTACCAGCACTGACAGGGCTCTGGTCTGGGGCTCCCGTGGCTCCAGCCACAAATCACTCAGCTACTCCACTGTTCTCCCTCTGTGGGTGTCTGTCTGCTGTCTTATCAGCGTGTCCGTTTTTTGTATTCAGCCCACTGAGTCCCAAAGATACCGATCAAGGAGGGGCAGTAGGATGAACCAGTCTGCTCCGTTTAACTGACTATGAGTACCAGCATGGATGTTGACACGAGTATGCCTTTTGTTTTCTGGTATTTTAGTGGCCACCAATGTATGCCTCGTTGTGGGTTAGGACCGTGGAGTATTCTGAGCATTTATTTATTCTAGAAATATGACGTCGTTGTGGTGATAAATGGTCAAGACATCAACAGAAGATGTACACTCTTTATGGCTGTCATAATTGTAGCAAATCAAAGAACATGGCTTCAGAATCAATTGTTCAGTGTAGGGTTTTTAATTAAAGTAATAATTCAACAAAATTGTCTCAAACATTGCAGTAAACAAGAACCTCATTAACATGGTGTGGAAGCAGTTACCATTTCCTACGTGCCAAAGCACAAACTCTGGCAGAGGTGAGTTAAAGTAAATTCTCAGTGGTTTGACAGTGGTAGTGCCTGATGACCATACTCACGTGGCATGATGCCCTGCTCCACAAGCTGCTCCCGGGTGCGTCTTTGCTGCAGGCGGAGCTGGAGGACTGGAGGAGAGAAGCAGGATAGATTAAAGGTCAGTCTGGGCACCACTAGCTCGTCCCCAGATATACTGTTTGTGTGTGCTGACTTGGCAACTATTACGGTCTTGGAGAGACAACATAAACATATCTCTCAGTTTACTGCATACCTCTTTAGTGCCTATTTTGCGGAGTAGTAACTCAAGTTTTACATTTGAACCATTCAGTTACTGCATATTTAACAAAGGCACATGTTCACCATCCTCCAAAAACATACCACATCACAGCGCAGCCCCAGCCAGAACAAAACAAAAAGACATGTTCCCTCTACCAAAGACCTTTTAGGACAGAGACATCCTACTGAGTTCCTGCATGTTTATACTCTCTTCAAACCAACACAGCGAGATTAGGTACGGATTGGGATGCAAATTTAGGGACAAACCGAGTAAGTCACTGACTGTAAAAAGACATTCAGCTTGAAGGACAAACAGATAGACATATGCAAAGGATGTGCCATTTTCAAGTAGCACAGTAGAAATAACAAACACGAGCCTAGAGACTAATTACAGTGCACTGTTTGCATGTCCAAGTCACCTCCAAGATGGAGATGATGTCATCTCAGAGCCGAGTGAATGGTCTCCTTTTTAAGAGCCGCCCCATAAAAAGTCTGCTTTGTCTTGTTTTGGACGGCTACGCACTGATCCATTAAGCCAATGGAAGACATCAAAAGACAAGAACGCTTCGCTGCAGAAGAACTGAAAAATGAAGTCTTACGCAGGACGCTGCAAATCCTTGGACATCGCTCAGTGTCATTTCACCATCATAATAAACCGCAGTGCGGGCCCAGTTCAAACATTTATAAACAGGCAAGTGTGGACATGTCCTTTCAGTGGAATAACATTGGTCCTACGCTAAAATATTTTAAGAGCACAGTGTCGGTTGACGGTGATGAATGACGCCGCGTCGGAGGAAAATCGGGCCCTTATTGTCACCTAGAGGCTGTGTTCATAGTAAGTTCTGACTGCTGCTGGAGATTGCTCAGCCATAAGGCCCAGACACACACACACACACACACACATATGCAACTACATACCACTACACTACACAACCAGGCCTGCTCTGCTCTTGTCCCTTGGGGCACAGTCATTGCGTCTGACCAGGTCAATGTGACTCACTCCAGCTAAAATAAACTGGGCAGCTGTGAGAACAAGGCCTGGGAACCATGAAGTCTGGAGGTGGTGTGGGGGTGGGGGATAGGACTGGGACCCAAACATTGTACATTGGGGGGGCGCTCCCGCTGGAGAGCAGAGAAGCACAGAGAGTGCTTCTCAGTCTCAGAGAAACTATTTGACATTAACTTTTCATGCCTGCAGGCTGCCTATCCATGGTCACAAGTCCTGTCCACACTAGGGGGGCCACCGACCCAGAGGTCATTTGAGAAGATTGTAGGGAATTACAATTGGTCTGTTACAATATCTATATTATCCACTGACTCAACTGGAAAATAACATTTAAGAGGCAATTTATGAGAACAATACTGCCATGTCAATCGGCTTGTGATCTATGCTCAGTGAAGTGAATGCAGAAGATTTTGTCTTCACATCAACGTGCCATGCCTGAGGTGCTCTTCACATTTGTTTGGCTGATGTCAACACTGCCGTTCTCACTGAACCCTGGCTAACCTCTGTGTCATGCCAGTCAGCTGCCCAGCCCTGCTGTACTTGAGAAAACTCTGGGCGTATGGAGCCTGGCTTTACTAAAACCCCTGTGTCTCCTGATCCTATCTCTAATCTCCTGCCCATGTTCTGGAACACTCATCTGTTTACAATATGTCTGCCTTAAGATCTCCCGCTCTGAACTAAAACAACTGGTATAGATATTAAAAAAATAATCTGTTTTGATACATCAACTAAATCCGACACTAACATAGGTTATATTGACATTAAGTTATTAAACACCAAATATTATCAGGGGTTTCCTGTGAAACTATTTCCTAAGTGGCTTTAGCAGGCAAATCAGCATTTAAAAGTAGCTTGAAAGTATGTGGATCACAGAATCCGGAGCTGCAGCATGTTTAGAATTTCACTGGGGCCGATTCCTCTAAGCCAACATACTATACAGGAAAAGGTACTAAGTGGTGACATCATGCTTAGCTGATAGCCTTAGGGCAATTCTGGCTCTGCAGTTGTTTGTCATAAGAAGTGAACACAGTCCTGGGTTTATGGATCCCAATAATATGAAACACTACATATATAAACTCTCCCATTAACCACTCTCATTGTCTTATCTCCGCTTTCAGTTCAACTTGTGTACGAAAAAACAACAGCGCTGTGATCTGACTGATTGACTCTCTGGGGATATAGGTCATAGCAGACATTGTGTCCATCCTGTACTGCCCTGTCATTTCCTGGTGGGGCTCTATCTCTCTCCCAGCTCACGGTCAAGTTGTTATCATCAATTCATCAGTACCAATTATTCTGACATCATTGCCTTTGGGCACTTTCAAGAGGCCTACAAGCAGTTGTAAATTTCATTCAAGGTAATCCCATTGAGCGCTGAGAAGAAGACCTAAAAGCATTAAGCTTACAGAAAAGGATAGAAGTCCTATACACACATTTGCAAACATGGATAGTGATTAAGATTGATACTGGGCTTCATGCCAACAGGGACCTAGGAGTGCTACAGTACCTCACAGTAAGAGAGAGAGAGAGAGAGAGAGAGAGAGAGAGAGAGAGAGAGAGAGAGAGAGAGAGACTGAGAGAGGGCGGGAGAGAGGGAGAGAGACGGAGAGTAAAAGGGTAATACAAAGACAGTGAAATAACAGAGTGATTAAAAGAGAGTGAAAGAAAGAGGAGAAAAGGAAAGACAAGGGCACCTGATTTGAATTTACCCCTGCAGACGCCGGGGGTCTCCACGTCGAGGCACGCCATAGAGGAGAACGCTGGGTCGCTTAGCGCCCGGGTCTGGAGTCCCATGGAGTGATCAGGGCTGTGTGGAGCGAGGACTAGCACAAGGGTTTGGTTTGGAGGGAAAAGACCCAGCTAGGAGCATATGATATGAGAACTGTTTCTCACAGTCGTGTACCTATAGTCCCTCCCTCTCTCTGGTCTCTCTGGTCTCTCCAGTCTCGGTCTGCTAGTGTGTCTCTGTGTGTTTCTCAGCGGAGTGAGTGTGTGTTCTCACTCAGCCAGTGAGCGTCAGTAGGAGGAGGGAACACAGCGGGATGGGCGGGTCACTGTTAACCCTCGCTGGATCACTCTGCGATCAGTCTCCTCTCTCAACACAAGCCTAATTAGAAAACTATAGAACAAACCAAGCTCCTTTTGAGCTGGCTAACCACATGTGTTTAAAGTCTCACTGAACTTTAGGACATGTGTCTTTCTTGGCTCAAAAACAGCTCCAAAAACACTTAACATTTGTGACTTTTGAGTGAGAAAATTTAAAGCTACATACCAGGAGAAAAACATGCCAGGGGTTTGTTTGCATATTGAAACATTGTGTCACTGAATGAAAATTTTAAGAAAAAACAACACACTTAGACCCGAGACATGAATGTTTATGTTTGTTACTTTGTCTAGTTGCAAACTGAATATTTGACAAATAGCACATTCTTGTTATTGCTATAATTTCCATTCCATTAATTTCACTTGTACATTACCCTCAAAAAACAAATATGACATTAATTAATCTTTCATCTTTCTTTTTATGTATTAACCCGTATGTACTTGTAAACAAAAAAAAAGTGATAGTTGCACTCCTTCAGAAAGCATTTTCTCTCAGAACAGTGTACATCTACTTGTTTTCTGCGACACAGAACAAATCACACCAAAGAAAAATATTAGCCAGAGGAAAGCGTTGGGCTGAGGTGAAGGAACTGTGGAATGTGATAGCAAATGAATAGGTCACCATTTGCAGTCATCAGCTCCAGTTCCTACTCCCTAA
>JACXGI010004369.1:5303-24266 GCA_016801175.1 Esox masquinongy
AGAGAGAGAGAGAGAGAGAGAGATTTGAAAAGACCAAACGGCATAAACAGTATCTTTGCAGTCTTAGTTGTGCGGTTGAGCATCAGTTTACACACATCAGTCAGTATATATATATACAGCTCCGGAAAAAATTATGAGACCACTGCAAATTAAACGCTTCTGTTCCTCACTCAAAACTTTTTTGGAAAGGAAAGAAAAAGGTGCAGTGGTCTCTTCATTTTTTCCGGAGCTGTGTGCTTTGAATATTCCTTCATCTTCATGACGCATTTTTTGTTACGAGTTGCACTACACCTCCCCGGTGTATTTAACCTGAAATCATGTGAAACACCTTATGGTGGATTCCATTCAACTAATCACTTCTAAAGACAATTGCTTGTACCACAGCTCATTCAGGTGTGGCATAGCAAAGCGGCTGAATATATATGCAATAAATTATTTTTCAGTTTTATAATTGAAACTATTATTAGAACAATTTTAAATTAAATTCTTTGCTCATTCTCATTGTTGACATTATATAAGTTTTTGTGTTGATCAGTGGCAAAAGCTTTAAATGTAATTTGATTTCATGTCGTAACAATAATCTCTGGAGGAGTCCAAGGGGGTGAATACAGGAAATGTATATATATTGGAGACTCTCCTGGACATTCAAATCTATTGTTTTTGATATTCATCTGAATTTACTACTGGGAGTCTGCACGTTTTAACGTGTTTTGGAGCTTTAACAGACCAAGACTTAATGACTTAATGAATCCAAGTACTTCCCATGCAAGTATTTGGAGATTTTATGCACACCTTGAACAGTTTAAGTTACATAAGTAGAAATGGTATCACAAAAACTGTATACAAGCAACCTTTCAGACCATGCCAAGCTGGGGAAATGAAATCGACTGCCACTCAAAGTCATTCAGGATCAGAGCCACACTGTGATAATAGCTGAAATAAAGACCTAACATCTAACCAGAATCAAAGACACTGTCAAAACATCACCCATGACACGATCCACAAAACAGCATGACAGAGACGCACTTTTAGAAAAACCCTTTGGATGGCACAATGTTCATCTGAAATGACTCACAAGCTGCAATATAGCACACAAATGTTCACCACCTCCCAGGGAAATGAATAAAAGTAGTGCAGCACATAGGGAATAGGGTGCGGTTTTGGATGCCCCCAACAGTATCTATCTAAGGTCAACGTGTCTGTTTTCACTGACATTGTGGATGGGGGAGATGGGGGACATAATTGGCCAGTCGCTGACCACTGTGAGGTTAATTGAGGCCGCTAATCTCAAAGGGAGGGGAAGTTTCAATTAAAGCTGTGAAGGTTGCAGCACACACACACACACACACACACACACACACACACACACACGCACGCACGCACGCACGCACGCACGCACGCACGCACGCACAAAAACTGCGGAAAAGGACAGTCCATCAACGATGTAATTAAGAACAACGCACACGTGCAACATGAAGACACTTCTAATGGGTTTAAATGTGAAATAGAATAAATGAAAGGGAGAAAGGTCTACCTCGTCTTATCAACGCTTAGCAGTCTTATGGTGTATGATAATAATTGAATAGACCTCCAACTCACTCAATATTCCATATATACATACCTTTTAAGAATGTCTGTGTTTTCAACCCCCTTACAGGATGCAATGTCATCTCAATGCAAAATTGGAACTGTATATTATACACTAACAGAGATGTCCTCACAAAACATTATGTATTTACTATCCTCTTTTATGGGCTAAAGGAATGCCAGGCAGGAAATGTGACCGGAAAGGCAGGAGGTCATAGAAAATATTATGACAACCTGGGTTGGACCAGGGTTTGGTCTGATCTGTGTTTATGGTCTGGGTCAGGTCTGTGTCTGGGTCAGGTCTGGGTCAGATCTGGGTCTGTGTCTGGTCAGGGTCAGGTTGGGTCAGGTCTAGGTCGGTGTCTGGGTCAGGTCTGGGTCTTTGTAAGGTCTGTTCTGGTTCTGTATCAGGTCTGGTCTGTGTCTGGTCTGGGTCTGTCAGTCTGTGTCTGACCTGGTCTAGGTCTAGTCTGGATCTGGTCTGCCTGTGTCTCTCTGTGTCTGTCTGGGTCTATCTGGGTCTGTATGTGTCTGTCTGAGTCTGCCTGGGTCTGTCTGGGTATGGGTCTGCAATGCCAGATTATAAAGCTCCGGAAAAAATTAAGAGACCACTGCAACTTTTTCTTTCCTTTCCAAAAAAGTTGAAAAGGTTTTGAGTGAGGAACAGAAGCGTTCAATTTGCAGTTGTCTCAATTTTTTCCGGAGCTGTATATATACACATTTCACAGTAGTGATTAGGGTTAATTTTACTACATTTTTCATTGCAGGGTGACTGCCGACCTGAGATTTACAATTGCCTGAGTTGCCTGAGGAGGACGAATAACCTCCTATACTGAATATATGATGGCTGAAGATAGGAAAGAAACTGCAATCCTGGGAGAGACATCAGATCAACAGAGGTATTCCCAAGTGTCGGCAACGTCTGGATTCAAAGGCTTCTGTCTGTCAGGCTTCTTTTAGTTCTGAACATCTGAACTTCAGTCAGTCAGTTTTGTCAGTCCGAATCCAAAGTGGATTTGCAACAATCCCCACCTGTTTGGAACATCTGAAGGCAAACATTTGATGGGAGCAGAATTTGAAGGAAAGCCGTATAATGTGTATGATATGACAGAGTACGAGACGAGTGAGACGGAAGTAATGATTGATCCTCTAGCCAATGCACTGGTCTTGATCTGGTCTCAGTCTGGCTGCTTTGTCCACATCAAAGACAAGACATCCAATGGGAGTCAAGCAACCAAGACATGAAACCAAACTTTATTCTCTGCGTCTTTGAAAATTGTGTACGAGTTGAGCAGGGGGAGACCAATTTAATTTATCCAATGAGAATAAACGGGCCTTGATTCTCTGGGGAGGAGGGAGGGAGTGTGGGTGCATGGGGGGGGACGGGGTCACTGGAATGACAGACACATCTATTCCACAGTTAATCTCCTGCTCGCATGCCCCCCCCCTTCGTTCTCCCTCCGTCATTCTCATTCCCTCTCTGGACAATCTTCCCTTGATCTGCATGGCCAATATCTATCCAATGGCATTAAATCACCTGTAATGTATCAGTCAGTGTGTATGGCCATTGATTACACATTAAGCCCTCTCCTCTTTCTCGTACCTCGACAATACAGGGAACTGAACTCCAGGCAAGCAGGCTATGAATGGCTTCATTGTGTTGACCGGTGAAGGAGTAGATGTGTTCAGTGACCAGATAGTGGCCTTTGCCTCCTTCCTAAAAAACGAACGGTACACACAGTGTAGGTGATGTGGTTACCCACCTCATGGTACAATAAGGCTATGCATTCTCATGGAGCTGACATTTCACTATTCAGTATCAGCGGTGGCTGGTGGCAGATTTGGGCGGACGGGCTGGAACGGAATCGATGGAACGGTATTGACACCTTCCATTCCCTTCCTGCCATTGTTTAGAGATGTTGTTTTTTTCTGGTAGCAGAAGACAGTGAGGCAGAGAGGAGGTAGAGGAGTGAACCGGGAGAAACTGATAATCCACAGCTTCCTCTCCTGAGGAAAGGATGGAGGGATCGGAGTGGGTTGTTACCAAGGTGAACCTGGGGAGGTTAATCCCCCACACTGTTTACACATCTGCCCCTAAGAAGCTCGTGGTGTGAAGGCGAGGCAGGCAAAACCACTAGGGGGTAGAGATTACCCCGGAAACACAGGACCGCTCCCAAAATGACACCCTGTTCTCTGTTTAGTTCACCGCTTTTCCCAAGACGTCTTGGATTAGAAAGGGTATAGGGTGCTGTTTGGCACACAGATAGACAGCTCAACACAGCTCCTCGTGCCAGAACCGAGAGTCATCCTGGATCCTATCATGATCCCAGCCCTCCCACTATCAGCCGTGCCAGAGACTGAATGCCCAATTAATGCCCTGGCACTGAGGCTGCAATGTCAACAGTACTGGCTCATTTCACCCCGGCACCTTAATACCTTTAATGCAATTAGAGGACTCGGAGAGCTTCAGGACATCGATCTCGACTCAGACACTACCCCAGACGCCTCGGCGGGAGGCAGAGCATCACCAAAAAGGGCACAGCGGGGCGGTTTAACAAAGTCAAAGCGCAAAGGAGAATGCAAAGGGGGAATGGAAAATAGGGAAATGTGACAGTTTCTAGTGTGTCATTTAACAACATTGCTTTAAAATTCACTCATGACGCTGTGCGATCCAGACAGGCTAAAAATTGAGCGTGTTAAGTGCTTGACATTCAGTGAGGTAGAAGTTTAATGCTCCCTGATGCTGCTCCTAGCTGTAATTTACTGCCAGGCTGCAGGAATACTTGGGTGAATAGGAGGAATAAAAATGGGGATGGCAGAGAAATAAAGAGAGCGAGAAAGAGAGAGAGATCGAAGTGGGCTGGAAAATGTGTGATTGGTGATGACCCCTGGTTTCTCAGGTAGCTGCCGACTCTGGATATTCTCTGACAGGTTTCTCACAAAATCACAGAAAGAAGAAGGAAGGTAGACGGCGAGACGAAAAAAGCCCAGACGGAGGGAGAGAATGCGCAGGAGATAAATGAAAATACTTTCTGGGTAATGAAAAGAGGGTCAGAATTTCGACAGTGTGACGCAGAAACCAAGGCGCTTCTTGCATCTTTACTACTCTTCAGCGATGGCCTCTGAATTGCCTGCTATTACTTATAACAAATTCATAGGTTCTATTCACAGAAATCCAAATGTGGCTTGAATACTTAGCAGTAAGAGCATAAAGCTCTGCGTCAATGCATTTATGCCAAATTTGCAAAACACATCCCAATACTGAAGCAAACATTTGTCGGATTTTTGTTATTTATTCAATTTACTTTGATTTATTTTGTGAACAAGGGTGGTCTAGCTGATTGAGCCCCTGCCTCTGGCCAACTGACATCTTCCCCACTGTCATTATCAATAAACTAGAGAAAATATACAGTATCTACAGAAATTCATAAGTTCTCTTCACTGTGTTGCCTTTTTTTCTTTCAATTAGAGTTACAGTGTAGTATAGAGGCAATTAGTCTATTCCCAGACATTCTTGCTAAACACGGCAGTCACAACCTCACACCTAAAATAATAGAAAAGTAGTTGAATCTCCATTTGTTTAAGTTGTTTTGTTTCATGTTAGGATACATCCATAACAATGAGCAGACAATGCACGATTGTGCTTACATAGCCATATCTACAAAATTCTGGTCAGGACACTGTTCAATTTAAGGAGATAACGCTAGCCTGGAAGCTAGGTAAATAGTTTGTTGCTAACCCTGTGCATTATTTAAACAAGTTTTAAAATATTAGTTGCTGAAAATAACTGGTCAAACTAGAAGCATGGGTGAGGATTTGACAAGATATTGCTGTTTGCATCATGACTGCGACTTGAAAAAATACATTTGATTTTCATTACTCACCACCTTACATCACATTGACAATGGTTCTCCCAGACGTAAGTCTAGAAAAACAAATCAATGCTAGCTATCGTAGCTATGACCTAGCCTGGTTTTCCTCATTGGACTTGCATTTACAATGTATCCAATATCTGTTTATGTGGTTGGTAATGAAGCTTTCTGTAAAAATGACAAATATAGCGATTACATATCTTAGCGATTACAAATCTGGACGTTACAAATCCATGAGGAGCAAAGTAGAGAATGCCTAGTGCATGCAGGCATACATACTGAACATAAATGCTCACAATAACATAATAATGCAAAAAAGCTAAATATTTTTCAAGTGTCTGCAAAAAGGTACTTTCCAGCTCACCCAAGTGAATTACTTGTATGATGACAGTCTCTATTGGCATGTTTTCAAGGGGGCTATAGGAGATAGAAGTTTGCTTTCTTGATCTTTGGTTTTTGGTTTCATTTCCGTTGCATGTATGACAACTTTGAGGTAAACACCGTAATGTTGGACCATATGAAATCCAACCAGAGATAGACTATCTCACTAGCTGAGACTGCCATCGATCTGTGTGTGTGTGGGGTAAGACTTCTTTTCTTTGCCTTGTTCTTTACATGGCTGATAAAATATATTGCTTCATGAGTGCAAGGTGCCCCTACTGTCCATAGTTTTTACTGACCACCCAATGCTGACACTGTAAGCACTATACCAACTGAGATACACGAAACCACTGCAAATTCCTGTTGGCAGGAATCCCTGCATATGGCAAATATATTCAGAGCGCTGCAGCTTGCTTGGAGTTCAACCTTCCAAATTTCTCCATATCACCCTGCTCCTCTGCACACTCCACTGGCTTCCAATTGAAACCATTTTAATGCTCATTCTAGAAATCTAGGCAATTTATAAACAATGACTTAACAATGATCTGGCGTGAAGTGGAGTTGAGGTAGCATGATGATTACGCGACGGATTGCCTTTTGTAAGAAAAAGAAAATGCACACATACAAAAACAAGGCAAAAAAACAAACAAAAAAACAAACAATCAAATTCCATTCCCTTTTTGTGTTGTGTTGTGACTTAGTCACGCTTGAAGATATCGGCTGCCAGTGCCATTGTGTTTGTTGTGCTCTATATTCCAGGAAGTTCATTGATCTCCGGGGCCTAATCTAATTGTGTAGAGTGGCACGGTGGCAGATCTAAGTGACCTGGGGGAATGGTTCCATACACTCTGTTCTATATTCTGTTAGGGCATCCCTGGAGGTTCAGTTAGAACCCCCACAGTTTTGTAGACGCTGTTGTGAGGATACATTGAATTAATACTAATACAGCCAGGGAGAACGCAAGATCCCTCATCGTCTAGATTCTCAGAACCCTAACGATTCTCCTCAACAAGTTGTGGTAAAGAAAAATGGCTTGTTACGGCTGATGCCTTCCGATGTCTTCCGTTGTGGTTGATGAAAAAGAGCTACAACCAGAGTCTGGATTAGATATTGATCCTTTTGGAGAACCCTTAGAGTTGCCCCTGAACTGTTTTTCTCAGCCTCTTTAAACCGCTCTATGAGAGAGCGGGTAATGAAACCATAGAAAATGTATAGGCTACATTATAGTAGATATCGGAGAAGAAACAAATGAGTGTAATATGATCTGCATATATGCTTAGAAGCATCAGGAATCTCAGGATCCTCAGGGTATATTATATACTGCATGCTAGCGCAGCCAGTGCTTCTACAACAATTACTACTGATTGCTAGCCATTTACTATTCTGTTGTAAGCACTGCATATTTTATTACATCATTGCCATTCGTATGGGGCTTTACACCAATGCTGGTGTAAAATATATTGCCTGTTTCATTCTATTCAGTTACAGAAAACCGTTATCATCCTTATCACTTTCAATACCAATAACACTCTCCACTTCCGAATTTAAATAGATGTTCCTATTTTCTGCGTCTGTGTGGGTGCGTGAATGTGTGTGTGTGTGTTTGGTTTGGTAACAAAACTGTGTATTGTATCTACTGCAGGATATTAGTATCCTTAGTTCTACCAACACTCTAAACTGGCAGCTTGTTCAAGACGACTAATGGGTTGCACTGTTTGTTTACTGTAGTAGTCATTATACTGGGCTATTGACCTCAATTTAAAACTAGAGCAACACTACAAACTGTTGAAAATAGCCAACAACTTTAGCCGGCAACTTAAACACATATTTATCAAAAACTCTTTGTCAATAGTGACAAAAACAATGATGCTAGACCCATAAAAACCAAAGTCTGTGTTGATTTCAGCAACAGCAGTATTTTTTAAATTTATTTTAGAAATGATACAGAAAGACACCCACACACAAACACACACACATACAATTAATGTTGTTTAGTCGGATAGATTGAAAACGTTTCTCGTTCTCCCTTATCCTGAACTCAATTATATTTTACAAGGGATGAAATCCCCTGTTAATTGCAGCCTTTCCACAAGGAAAAATATTTGCCCGGCCATGTATATTAAGTTCTGCATGTAGAGGCTTCATCTAATATTTGAAGTTATTGCAAATTGATTTCACATACTGAAGCTGTGGAGGCAGTGTTTCCGTCCCGCGTCAGTGTAACTGATTGAATATTTTACATTATCTCTCCACTCTCCGCTGGCTAGTTAGAGAAACAATTTTCTGAGGAAATTTCATTACTGGTGACAATTGGAAATATAGGACATAGTGACTGACCATCATTGCAGAGATACAGACACGGAAGAGAGAAAAAGAGGTGTTAGGCTGTAGTCATTACACTAAAACAACCCCCCCAACCCCACCATCCCACAGCCGTTAGACACCCAGAGACCTTAATGTGACGTGTGTAGACAGTTGTGACACATCACCCATTACGTGCATTGTAATGTAATGTTTTAGACGCACAGTGAAGGGGGATAAAAATCTACACAAAGAAAATCAAGGCTATAGATCCGTGTTTTTCTCAAAGTGTCATTCACATGCAAGTACTTGAATTACACTCAGACGCCAGACAAAATAGCAATTAGTGAGTAACATACACACACTTAGTGGCCCGTATATCAGGTACATCACGCTGTTCAGAAAAAGGGTTTGCTCTTACGGACAGTGACTCATGTGCCCACAAACAAGCAAGCAACATCTCCGTACAACATTGGTGTGAAAAACGGGAAATCATACCGCCTTGGTGCTGTTCACAGATGCTATTGCAGACACCCACGCTGGGTTCCACATCTATCAGCTAAAAACAAGAAGCTGCGGCTCCGGTGGCCACAATCACCAATGCTGTATAACCGTAGAGCGGAAAAACAGCACACAATACGACTGACACCGGATCAGTTTACTAGAGTAGCCTGCCCCGTCCCTATAGACTAGAGTAGTCCCCCTCAACCCTATAGAATATCTTTTGGTTGAGAACGACTGCGCTTTTTAGCCCGAATTAATGTTCAATCAAATCTCCAGTCACTTCTACAGCCAGGGTTCGATTACTGCTGAATGACAAGGCAAAATACAATACTAAAAGGTAAATCCATTCCCATTAACCAAAGAACATTGAAAAGACATCTTCCTGATTGAAAAGAAACTGAGTGTGTTAGGACATGATCTGGTCCACTGACAGGTTGAATAGCTCAGAAGAGATCAGAATAATTCCATCCTGTCATCCTTCCATCACACCAGACTCCTCCCACTTGCTGAACCCATATGGACACTCCATCTTAATGAGCAGTGGCCTGTGGTGGGGCCTGGATATCTGGAGGTGTGAATAAGATCCTGGATAAGGCTGTGTACGGTCAAGTAGAGTAATCCATGATAGGCCTGTTCTTAGATGCCCCTGAGCTCTTAACCTGAACTAGGTCAGCTATCATTGCCAGATTAGAGTTAGTCAGGACCTAATCTGAGATGAAGGGGAAGCGAAAAGACCAGACCCAGTACATTAAGCAGTTCAGAGAGAAGGCCGAAGGAAGAGGCGACCATTTCCCTCAGTGTTTTTCTTGGCATCATTGTTTTTGATTGCTTTGCACCGCTTGAACGTCCCAATGTTTTAGATTGTAGATCCTAGACACCATGCATCCTTTGTCCCTGTATTTCTCTCAGCTTCTCCGCTCATTCCCACCTCTACCCTGGACTGTTTCTGGCTCAGGTCTGGGAGCTTGGCTCGGGTTGGTGTCATGTACAGTCCCCCCTACTAAGGGAGTATGCCAGCTCGGCACCAGACAGGATCCATATAAGCGTGTGTGTTATGGTGCAGACTCCGTGCTGTTGTGGAGGCAGCGAGGTGTGCAAACCCCCAGTGGATTACACACATCTTCCCAGGGCCAGGACAACAGGGTTTCTGCAGGTTTACAAGAACAGACCCGGGGCTTTGCCAGGCACAGCATGTCCTCATATACCACGGAGGAATCCCAATTGATAGATTATTCCTTATATACTTTATAATGCTATACCTCTGACCGGAGCACAAGGAGCTCTGTCTGAAGTGATGCCCTCTGTCTGTCTGTCTGTCTCATTTTTGTGTCAGTCTGTCTGTCTCTGTCTGTTTGTCTGTCTGAGTCTTTGATTGTCTGCCTGTCTGCCTCTTTGTCTCTCTGTCTGTCTGTCTGTATCTTTGTCTGTGTATCTGTCTGTGACTTGTCTGTCTATCTGTCTCTTTGTCTGTCTGTCAGCTGAGGTGAGTATTAATAACATCACCACAAGCTGTAAACATTATTTTGTTCAATTATTGTTTCTTTTAATTGAACATGGATTGTTGAATACATGTTACATGTGTAATACACTAATGTATTACATTATGCTAACTATTGATAGGGCACCGTGAGAAGTAAGAGTACATGATACTCTTTTGGATTATTATAATAATCATTAGAAAATAAAACAAAACTAACGAAACTAACAAAACTGCTTAAAGCTGCCATAAAGCCTTCACTAACTGCATAAAAAGTGATACTCTGCAGTATATGTTCGGTACATACTGTATTTTTCGACACACTTCCACACACTGAATGTGCTCACTCGCACACGGTCACACAGGAACACAAAGGGCCCTAGTCAGTCACTAATTAATTGGATGAAATAGCAAGCCATATTGATTTTCCAATGACATGGGCTGGAGGTTTCAAGATCACAGGAGCCTCCCTCTCCCTCTCTGTGTGGGTTACATGGACCAACTGGCACACTGACTCTCTTATTTGGTCTGGTTACAAGTATGCCTCTTCAGCTCAGTCTACTGTGTCATGTCAATAAAATGTTCAACACTCCCCTGCAAGATCTGGAAATTATGCCACTCAGACCCTGTTTTCCTGAGTGTCTCGCTCCATTTAGTGGGCCGATAGGGTCTGGCCGGGGAGGTATTTTAACCAGGTCAACCAGGTCTAGCTACTTGGTTCCATGACGCACGATCTAAAACAGTCTTTCTCTCTTATCATACTCTACTAATTGGCCTGGAGTAACATTCCACTGGGGGCTAACTGAAACCAGCCATACGCTGCACATTTTAGCTTGATCTAAAGGCCTCCGATCTGGAGTAAAACATAACAGCACCGCCTGGTAGGTGTAAATACATGCATTCGGTCACGGGTTCCCAGGCACTCTGTAGCCACTTTGATATGTTTGGCCTGGAATCATAAGAACAGTCTGAGCTGCAAGTCGCTCTAGATGACAACGTTTGCTAAATGGCTGAACTGTAATGTTAATGAGCACTGAGCAGTTTTCAGAGCTGGTCAGCTACTCAGAACTATATTTTTTTAACCTACCTCACAAGTTCATCACACATACACAAACACAAGCACACATGTTCAGATGAATGAATGAATTTTCTGAATCTTACTTTACCACATATTTGTTATGTCTCTGGGCCAACCCATTAGTTTCTCGGACCAATCAGACGGAATCTATAATTTCTGAGACAAATCTGGGTACTTTTTTTGCAACTGGGGAGTCTGTCCAGATCCGCAAACATTATGGAGAACAAATGCCTAGGAGTATGGCGTAGCTTTTGACTGGAGCACAGAGTTTGGTTGGCCTGTCAGTACAGACATGGATATTATATGAAAGCCTAAATTTAGAGAAATGGTGGAGATGGAATGATGCACACCTCTAGTTGAACTAAACTTCTAGCTAAACCACACCTCTGTCTGAACTTCACCTCTAGCTGAACTAAACATCTGGCTGAACTACCTACACTTTTGGCTAAATTATACCTCTGCCTCAACTAAACCTCTGGCTGAACTACCAACACTTCTGGCTGAACTGCACCTCTGGCTGAACTACGTACACCTCTAGTTGAACTACACCTCTGGCTGAACTAAACCTCTGGCTGAACTACCTACACTTCTGGCTGAACTACCTACACTTCTGGCTGAACTATGTACACCTCTGGTTGAACTACTGTATACCTCTGGTTGAACAAATGTACACCTCTGGCTGAACTACGTACATCTCTGGTTGAACTACGTACACCTCTATCTGAACTACTGTATACCTCTGGTTGAACTACTGCAAACCTCTGGCTGAACTACTGTACACCTCTGGTTTAACTACTGTACACCTCTGGTTTAACTACTGTACACCTCTGGCTGTACTACGTAAACCTCTGGCTGTACTACGTAAACCTCTGGCTGTACTACGTAAACCTCTGGCTGAACTATGGTTGCCATGTGCAAATATGGCTTGATTCTGACTCAATTGTCCAATGGCTGTACTGGTGCCACCAAGTGTAATACGGATTACTTCTTCTCTATGATTTTTATTCACAGAATCAATAAGAGGGGGGTAGATCCCACAGGGTATTCAACCCTTTCCCTATGAGGTAGATCCCACAGGTTATTCAACCCTTTCCCTATGAGGTAGATCCCAAAAGGTATTCAACCCTTTCCCTATGAGGTAGATCCCACAGGGTATTCAACCCTTTCCCTTTGAGGTAGATCCCACAGTGTATTCAACCCTTTCCCTATGAGGTAGATCCTACAGTGTATTCAACCCTTTCCCTATGAGGTAGATCCTACAGGGTATTCAACCCTTTCCCTATGAAGTAGATCCCACAGGGTATTCAACCCTTTCCCTATGAGGTAGATCCTACAGGGTATTCAACCCTTTCCCTGAGGTAGATCCTACAGGGTATTCAACCCTTTCCCTATGAGGTAGATCCTACAGGGTATTCAAAACTTTCCCTATGAGGTCCAGAGCCTGCTGGTGTTCTGTTCTACCTAATCATTAATGTCAGCCCACAGGTGTCCCAAGTCTAAATATGTCCCTGATTAGAGGGTTGACATGCTCAAATTGAGTGGAATTGGCTTCAAAGTCCATAGTTGAGTTTGAGGTCCATAGACCATCCCATGGGAAGATCCTGTACCCCTGGCAACAACTGTGTAATGTGCTTCAGTTCTAACTGTGTAGAGGGAGAATAAGGGCCAATTTGAAGTCAAAGGCTGGAGACCAAATGCACCATATTCTGTATTTATTGCACTCCTTTTCCCCTGTCCCCATTGGCTACTAGTTTAAATTGCGAATAGGTTTCCATTTGGAAGTCCAGTTTACTTGAGTGAAGTACATTAGAAAACCAGATGCTCATTATGATCACGTCACTCCAACCCGGACACAGTGTGATATAGCTGTGAGAGGGACTTCACAGTGACAAATGATCTATAGTTCAGACATTCTTCTTCTCTGCA
This sequence comes from Esox masquinongy, assembly GCA_016801175.1. NCBI lineage: Eukaryota > Metazoa > Chordata > Actinopteri > Esociformes > Esocidae > Esox > Esox masquinongy. The sequence goes on from JACXGI010004369.1 coordinate 18,430, forward strand.
GTGTAAATCTAATGTGCTTTAAGACCTGTACAATCTATCCCTAATGCAGTGGGTTCAGAGAAACCATGTGTGAGACTGTGAGAGTGTCCTTATGTGTGTCTACTGTATGTGTGTGTGTGTGTTTCTATGCATGTGTGTGTGTGTGTGTGTGTGAGAAAGAGTGACAGAGAGAGACAGAGAGAGAGCTGTCCTGACTTCTGTGGCTGGCTCTAAAAGACACAGTCCCTTAATTACAGTCTACAACATCCCAGGAATAGCAGGCAGCCTGGCCTAAATGGGAAACAGATGAGTGAATCATACAATTTCCCCAGAAAATTGTTTCAAGATGGAGCCTCTGCTACCGTCCTGATGTTTAATGTGGCCGATGGGAATCTGAGGGTGATTGAAAACAGTCAGTAAAGTAGGAGCATGACGACAGATTGGGGGGGGGGGTATGAGTAGTATGCGGGTTGTGTGGGGTTGGCTTCAGGGAGGTGGGGTGTTAGAGTGTTTGAGTGAGAGATAGAAAGAGAGATAGAGGTGGAGGGTGAGGGGGAGTGAAAAGTTCAGTGTGGTCCTCGCCAGCAAAATAAAGCACTGTTTCTCGTTATGGCCATGACAGAGCGACCAAGGCATGCTCCTTGACACTCACGCACAAACACACAATCCAACGTTCCTCAGTGGTGAGTCCCTCTAACCAGAAAGAAATTTGAGTCAGTCAGTCCAGATGACAAAGACACAGGAGAAGGTGGCTTCATCATCTTGTATTGCACTTTAGAGGATCTCAAACAAACATTGTTTTGATATGAAGTTGCCTTCTTTTTCCATCTTTTATGTTTATCCCAAAGTCACCTCCCACTTGTGTCCCTCTTACACTCGGTTTCTGCATATCTTTCTGCATCCCCCATCGCCCCTTTTTCAAGATGAGACCTTTTCTCTTGTGACATTTCCCACAATAAGAAACAAAAGCACGGCAGCAAAACACAGGGTGATGTGTGAAATAGAGCACTTTGCGGGGAGTCACATTTAAAATAAAGCCGCTTTATTTCAGTGCACACCTCTTTCTTCTGCATCTCCCAGGTGGGATGAAATGACGGGAGAAAATATTGTGATGTCGCAACATGTGCCAACTGCTTGAACATAAAGTTTGACACGATCAGCACTGCGACAATAGTGACTTTGAGCCAGGACAGACTGACATGCATGTTACAGACATTCACCTTGGTGTACAGTACATCTAAGTGCATGAAAACTTTGACTGGTACTGTACACGGGCAGAAACGGTGAATTCAAGGATAGTGGAAGGTCGTTAGTAAAATCCAAAAACAACAATGGACACAGCATGCTACCCTGTGGACCACCACACTCAATGATGTATATACTAGAGAGGCTTCCATTAAAATAAACCCAATTGAGTTTTGTTAGATAGCTAACCTTCAATCCACTTGGGAAAAAAACAAACATAACATTTACGTTTCAGAGCTAAGTTAGAATTATTGATAACAAAAAACTCGCTGAATTCTAACAAGACAGTCTTCTTTTATGAATTTATTCAAGCCAATAAAACTGTTGAATGCTCTTACCTATATGCATACTGAAGGTATGTTGTTAGTTAGTGTACTGGAAATAGAAAACTAATTAACATGGTGAAACCATTTTTTTTCTCAGGATTCCTGTGCACCAGTAACAGGCTGATTGGTAGAAGTCCTCAATCGTTTATCATCCATGTTGTTGGTACCAAGAGTTTTGTCCTCATTTATGGATAAAGATTTGTTGACCTCTTCCACACTAACATTGTGTTATCAAAGTTACAGTGCTTGTCTTTCATCATGTACTCTTTTGTGCATGAATATGACGGCTCAGCATTTGTTGTTAGCACATCATGCCTTAATTTGTCGGTCGACAAAAAAATGTATAACCGTGGTTGAGAATGTGAAATGGTTTTGTTATGAACAATCTGTCTAACTCAATGAACTGTGGAGCTGAACTAGCTTTTTTGGTTATAATTTCATGTAGGGTACTCGAGAGCTCATTCCTCATCGCAATTACGTTTATCCAATCTTACGGTTTTGTTTACTTTTTGTTTACTTGTGAGATATAGCAATTTGTTATAAGTTTGCCAATCTGCTGCTTTAGAAATATTATTTAATCCCCTTCCCTTATCCTTCTCAGCCATTTAGTTTTTCCAATTCCTCATCTATCCATAGAGATTTGACAGTTCTAGCATTCAGCTCCTGGTATCAGTAACAGGAAGAAACAATTTCATGAATGCTTCAAGTACGGCATCAAATTTTTCCTGATTTCACAAATCAAACAACCAAACATTTTTTTCACATTTTCAACATAGAAATCATTGCACAACGCCACTTACACACTCTTGCTTATACATAATTTTACGTCAAGCTTTTAGAAATTATTTATTTTTAGCTATGGCTCTAAAATTCGGATCAATAAAATCATATGGTGGGGACATACTGCTTTAGAGCAACTTAGTAAACTAGCACTAGAAAAGATGTGAGCAATACACATGGATGATGCATAGTGATTATATGTACGCAGGTTAGTTGACTGATACCCTGAACTAGGCTGAGGGAATCGGTAACAGTTTGACGCTTGTTTTTAAGAGGATAGGCTGATGAAAACCAGAAAATATACCTTCTATACCTCCCTTATCACACTGAGTATACAGCTATACATTCTCCGTCTGCATTATATATTATAACCACGTACGCCGACTAAAATACAATCAAATAAATGATATAAATGTGTTTAGGAGATATGTAGAATAAAAATGTTATCTGATGTGAGCTGGTTTAATTTAACAAACCTTTTCATATGATCTACTGTATTATGTGAATATGGGCTATTTGTTATCAACATTTCCTGGGTTGCTTGTTAGTTTTTCCTGCTATACTTTGAGGATAAACAGAGGAAGGCATGTCAGTGCACTGAGTGGGCTGCCAAAGAAATCAAGTTTCAGTACAAAAAGTTTAATTAGGTTCTCATACCTACAGAGCTTACAGTTAGACACATACATTATATTAACTCTGTTGCTAGTTATGACAGGGAGGATTGGAGTTCCATCAGTCGCTTTCTTTGTGCATGTGCCATGAGCGTATCCATTCTTTCAGGTGGCAACATGCACAAAACTAAACAAGAAATCATATGTTCATGGAGAAGTAACTGAATGAGAGTGTTCAGTGACAGAAGGTCCGATTAAGAAAGCATAAAGAAGGAAAGTGAGATGAGAAAGAGGACACATTTTTTATGATATAAAAGTGTTAGAAATATGTCAGTTGTTGAAGAATAGCTTTTTTTAATTAACCCCCAGAACCTAGCTTCCTCTGAGAAGCATGGACGAAGGCAGAGATGGCAATATGTCAGTTAACAAAATGGAAAATGGCAAATTTAGCACCCCTGTGACATTCCCACTGTTTTCACTGACTCTCCATTAACTTAAACCTTCCATGTCCCCTCCCTTTCACATCCTGTATCTCCCAGAAACACTATATTTTTCAGTTTAAGTCCTATTTAACCATTCAATCTCCAGCCCCTCAAAACACAAGCACACTGCTGTGTGGTTGCCCTATTAAGCCATTTTAAGATGAATGGAATAACTACAAGCTGGTCTTCATGAGTGCATCTGCTAAATGCCTCAGTTTGTTTTTAAATTTCAAATGTAAGCCCTTTTCATGACCTGTGACAGTCCAGGCCTCTGTCTCCAGAGAAGACATCAATCAGTTGTGATGCCGTAGGAGGGGGAGATGAGAGCTGAGGGTTTGGCCCGGGAGGTCACAGCCGGCTGGGAGGTCTGAAAGTGTGGTGACATCATCTGTTACACTCTGACCAAGAGCATCTGTCCGTCGATCAATCAGGACCCCCGTCCACAACCCGCCAGCCCAATCTGCCCTACCCGCCCACCAAACCTGCATAACTGCCTGCCCCTGTGGTAAGAACAGGAAAAACGCTGACACAGATTAACAGACAGATATCATACATCACTGAGTATGTCTTCCTACCATGCATTATGAGCACTGTCGTATCTACAGTACGCCGCTACGCTACAGGAATACTATATGTCTTCAGTAATGTGATACCGCTCTGAACTCTGACAGACGTGGTCGTATCCAGAGAGATGCTGAACGTCTCCTCTCAAAAAAACATCTTTACGTTCCACTATTGAGCACAGTCAAGTCTGTGAGCGTGACACTGTCAATGCGTGAGTGACAGACTTGCGTGGACTCTGAATTCAGGCAGCTCTGCCTTTAAAATGATAGGATTCAAAGTACCTTTGCGGCTTACATGAAGGCGTTTCATTTAGTTGGAGAGCCTTGCTCAGTGCGTCTCTCTGAGTGGCAGGCTGCAATCCAGGCCTCAAACCTCACTAGGTTGCAGTGTACGGCTGAGAAACGCGTTAAAGAGAGAAAGGGGGAAAGAGCGATATGGGGAAGGTAAGAAAAAGCTACTATGATTCTTCTGTTATTCTGCTGCTTTCAACCTGTCGGTTTTGGCTTATTTTAATGTTAAAGCTTATCGGTTTGGACAAGGAGTGAATGCACACACACATGCTCATACGCTCTAACTGTGAAGGCTTTCCATCGACGTCAATGATGACACACACAGACACATCTCTTTACACCTGCGATGGGCTGTGAAGTGTACTCTCTGATTGTTGTTCTCTCACCTCAAACCATGCATCTCATGCCAAATCCAATCAGACTAGAGGAGGGGAAAAGAGCGAGGAAAGGACAAAAGAACGGAGAGAAGATGACACAGGAAGGGGTCAGAGAAGAGTAGAGTGAGGAGACATTATTATCAGCTATCAAATAACCAATGAAGGCCCAAAAACCAGGCAGTCTGTTGTATTTTATTTTAAATCATAGAGAAAGTGAGTGTCTGGGGAGAAAAATGGACGGGGCTAGTCCTCCCACACCTACTAAATTTAATCCTCCATGTCATCACTCCTCTCTCAATCCCTCCTCTAAACATTTCTCCCTCCATTCTTCCATCCCTCTCTCCTTTCTTCCTCCATCGTTCTTTAAATGGCACATTACCATGTTGAACTCATCCACAGAGCGTATTAGCCGTATTTTCGCCCTTCGTCATTAATAGTATGCAAATGCAATCCTCATCACCCCTTGGCTTGGGGCAGATGTTGACAGTAGTGGCCATATTTTATAGGTCAGCAGCTAAATGTCAGTGTGGAAGAAGTAGGAAGAGGACAAACGCAGAGCTCAAAGTCTGGCTCCTGCAACTAGAACCTAAAAGGGCTGATGACTAGTTCCTCTGATCTCCCAGAAACACTGATTTGGTACTCAGTGGTAGTGGTGGTGTGGTAGTGTGGGGCTGTGGTGTGGTTTAATGTAGTGTGTTGTGGTGTGGTGGCGCATAGTGGTGTGTGGTGGTGGTGTGGTGTGGTTTAATGTAGTGTGTTGTGGTGTGGTGGTGCATAGTGGTGTGTGGTGGTGGTGTGGTGTGGTTTAATGTAGTGTGTTGTGGGGTGGTTTAATGTAGTGTGTTGTGGTGGTGGTGGTGCATAGTGGTGTGTGGTGGTGGTGTGGTTTAATGTAGCGTGTTTTGGTGGTGGTGTGGTGTGGTGTGGTTTAATGTAGTGTGTTGTTGTGGTGGTGTGTGGTTTAATGTAGTCTGATGTAGTGTAGTGTGGTGTGTTGTGGTTTAGTGTAGTGTGGTGTGATGGTGCGTAGTAGTGTGTGGTGGTGGTGTGGTGTGGTTTAATGTAGTGTGATGTGGTGTGGTGTGTTTTAGTGTAGTGCAGTGTGGTGGTGTGGTTTAGTGTAGTGTGGTCTGGTGGTGTGGTTTAGTGTTGTGTAGTGTGTTTTAGTGTAGTGTGGTGCGGT
>JACXGI010004369.1:24366-54546 GCA_016801175.1 Esox masquinongy
TAGTGTGGTGTGGTGTAGTGTAGTGTGTTGTGGTGGTGTGGTTTAGTGTAGTGTAGCTCCACAAAAGTGGTCTTCCTGGGAAAGTGGCAAAAAAAGCCAAGACAATATTATCTTGTGAGTCCAAAATTAAACTCAATAGCCTCAACGCTAAGTGCTATGTTTGGCAGATGCCTAACAACAAACATCATCTTGACAAAACTGTCCCTGCCGTGAAGCATGGTAGCGGCAGCATCTTGCTATGGGATGCTTCTCAGCAGCACAGACTGGAAGACTGGTCAGGATTGAGAGAAGCAAAATTCAGAGAGGTCCTTGAAGAAAACCTGATCCAGATCACACAAGAATTCAGACTGGGGAGAAGATTCAACACAAAGCACACATGGCTGAAGGGCAGAGATGGGTACTGAACCCTAGACCCTGGTGGGTAACCACTTACAGAGCATTGTTGAGAGAGAGGCCAAAAGAAACAGCAGCTGAGAGATACAAGGGAGACTATGAGTGACAGATAGACATGGAAGAAACTAAAACAAGGAAGCAAAAACCAGATAGTTGCCAGGTTGGTATTCACTTAGCGCGTAAATCAATGACACAGGATGCAGTCATTCCAGTCTAGCCGAGCTCCGAGCAGGGCACAGCAAGTCATGGTCAGATAGAGGAAATGAGAGGAGAGCAGGCTAAACACAACACCCCTCAACCTTCCCCTGACAGAGGAAATTAAACATCCAGCTATTCCTGAGCGGCTCTGTCATATATTCTCTCTTCCTCACCCCCTCCCTCTCTTCAACTTTGGGTCCACATCGTATAGATGGCTGAAGGTGGAAATTGATATGTTAGGATAAACAGGAAAGTTAAACATTTACAGAGGTAAACACACAACAGTAAACTTATCATCTCCTGCAAAGCTATGTCACTGGGTTCACATTACAAAATGTAGGCCAAATAACAGACAGATTACACACTTGACTAGTTGGAGGTGAATACTATGAAATGGAGGCCTGGTGTGGAAGGGTCCTTACAGGGATCATATATAAGAAAATAATGAATTGTCGACATAATGACATGAAGTCGACAATGACCTTGTTGACACAGGTGGTGTTGCACACCAAAGAGACTACAATGGTAGAGAGGAGGTGACGTCTAAAGAAGGTGCCAACTTGCTGTCTGCGATTACAAACTGTCTCCTGTGGGCTCTAGCTAAACACCGACCAATCAAAGGTGAGACCGACACCTTACAGAGTCAGACTGTTATAGCCTGGCTTCTGACGCTTCTGGCCCGTATAACACCCTCTCTCTACCCATCTCTTTTGTCAAATCTCGGCCTCTTTTTCTTTCTGCCTCTCTCTCTCTCTCGCTCTCTGTATCTCTCTGTCTATCTCTCTGCCGACGTTGTATCACACACACAAGCACACACTCTCACACAAACACACAAAAACTAAAACACTGTTAGTCCAAAACAATCACACAGACACATGAACAGTTCCACCCAAGGTCTTGCCTCTCGTCTGCTACGGGGGAAGTGACGGAGGAGTTGGATGCGTTGATGCTGAGCCCTGAGGTACATTTTCAGCTTGTTCTGAAAACCTTACATGTCCTGACACCTTACATTACATGTTAAACCTTTCCAAATGTTTAGCCTCATTGCAACCATTCAGAATAACTACGTACACATTAATGCTTCAAGGGGCACTGTGTAGAATCCTGCCTCTAACGTTTACAAGACCAAATATAAAGAATAACACGACTTGTGTCCTCTCGTCTTCTCCTTTACCGGACGAGACTGGAATAGTATTAGCTAGTTCAGGGTATTTTAAGGCAGGAAGGATAGCACTGTGATTGTCTAAAGCCAGTATGCAGAGATTAAAGGCCAGTTTAAATGTGGAATAGATCAGGCACAATTTTGTAGAAAAATAATATTTGAAATATTTACTAAAAACATTGAATGCAGATGTATACTTCTCATTTCTACGTAAATATATGCTAGTATTAAAGCAGGGTTCCACATTAAGAACGATAAGACCTAACATTGGGCCAGTAGACAAAGATAGTCACTGGCCCGAAAGGACCAGTGCTCAATTTCCCCATTTACATTGATAGTATCATAATGCTACTATGTTTTCTTGTCAACTTTGTCACTTTTCCTGCTTCAATTTTCTCTTTTTCTCACATTAAAATGAGTCTGTGGCGCTTCTCCCCCCCTCAATGTGGTACAGTACCGGTATCGTCTTCATGACCAATAAAATTCGATGGCTCGTCCTGTTTTGACCAATCTAAGTTCATAGTGCATTCTAGAGCAGGACCCAAACATGGCATCGTACGAGGCAAAGCAAAAGCGATTATTTTTATTTTCGTGGAAAGAACAGGTTGTGTGGGTCGAAAACAATAATGCCAAGGGACACGTGTACTGCCGTACCTGTCATGCGGTCCAGATGAAAGGCGATAAGGAAGGGTCGTTTATCAAAGGAACAAATAACTACCGAAAACCTGCTCTTAAGTCCCTGCAGCATGTGACGTGTATAGCGGCCAAACGGGCTGCTGACAACCCCGCGGCTGCACTAATGAATGTATGCCTGCTCCGAGCGAATGAGATGATGTGTAGCCAAATTACGACCGCCTACCATGTTGCGAAGAGGAAGAAACCATTCACGGACTATGTCCATGACTTGGTCTGTGAATACGGATAGAGAAACCATACGGACACGGCTTCTTGACAGTGTCATGTTAACTACGCCTGCCGAAGCGCTTGCTACTGTAGCAGAGACACACAAGACGCCAGTCAACCAGCTAGTGTGAGTACTGTATTGCGCCATATTTATGGAACCATAAAAATATTTACTTAATTATTTTATTAGCATTCTTTTACGTCACATCAAATAAGCAATTAAAGATGATAATTATATTAATAGTTATATTTTGATACATTTATTAAAAAGTAATGAGCTTTGCATCATATTTATGTAAACAGAAATTACTTGTATCAGCTCTCATGTCACACATCACATGCAAAACTGTGATACAAATCCATATTCTGATGATTAGAAATTTACATACAATATTCATGTACAATACAATTGTATTGTGTTTTCTTTTCATTCAGTTTGGGCCAGTAAAATACAGTCTGGGCCAGTAGATTTCAGACCAAAAAGTGAGAAAAAAAGTTAGTGTTGGACCCTGATTACAGTAAAAATCTAACATATGGCCCATTTTACTTCAATACCTGACTGTAACCCTTAACACCTAACTTTATAAATATTTACATATATTTATAGTTTTGCTTTTAACTTTACATGTTTTTCACTTCACCTACCCCTGAACAAACATTGAACAGTGCAGTCAGCGGTGAGATCACATTGTAGACTGATAAGTTCCGCGTCTAACAGCTGGTTTGTTGTGACCCATTGATTGATGTAGAGTCCGAGGTGTGCTGGGACCTGCTGGGGAGGAAACAGCTGTACGGCCCTCAGCATCGCCTACTGTGGGATGGATAGATTAGGGCTAGCCTAGCATGTGTTGCAGTAGGAGGCAGTGGATTGCGGATGGAAGAGCCTGATACCACCTGGAAGAATGGTGGGGTGTAAGTTACGGCTGGGACTGAAGAGCAGGGCTGCTACAACCCTATGAGTTACAGGGCAAAGGAGTGGAAGGTGGAGAAGGATGTATCGGGGTGGAGAGAGTGGGAGGCCATGTCTTAACCCTGACTCAAAGCCAAGTCGTTTGTCACGGGGAGAGTTCAGAGAATTATGGGGCCTCTGACAGAGCGGTACAAACCCCCACGAGTACCATCTCTATGGCTAGCCCACATCCCCACGCCCAACAGCTACACCATCTACTGTAGGGTTGGGCCCCCACAGATCGGCCTCTACCTCCCAAGTCTGAGACTCCCGCCTCCCCCTAATCCCCACCAGTCCAAGTACACATCCAGCCAATTATATTTCCCTCGGCCCCTCAATTTCCAGTCCTGGAGGGCGGAAATCTATCTGGATTTTCTAATGAAGGACTGGTTCAAACCTGGGAACGCAGGTGAATGCAATTAACTCCCAGGTGTAACAAAAATAAAAAAAAATACTGCCTACAGCTGTACTCCTGCCCTCATCTCCCCATTTCTCCCTCTATTTACACCTCTTCCCCCCATACCCTCCCCCTACTCCACCCACACACCACAGTCTGAATTGTACACGAGTCCATTAAAAGTCAGATCTGTGGGAGTGAAGTGCTCCTCCAGTAATGTATGATTGCACTGACTGAGTAAACAGACATGATATTAGCATGAAAATGCTCACTCTAACATTTTACGCATCTCCTGAAGCGGAAGCCTACACCTTGTATATATGGACGGGAACAAATGGAGGGAAGTATAGAACTTTTCTATGGACAGAGTTGATTGTGTAACATGTATAATGGCAGAGGGGCGAAACGCGTTGGCCAATATGATCCGAGTGATCTTATCCACATACTTCTCATCTTCAGCGAAAACACCACAGGACTCTGGTGTTTGTAGCATCACGGCATCGGCCACACATGATCACGAACATGAGATGGTAAGTGCTCTGGAAAGTAATGTTTAAACACTGTGTTATAGAGGATCGCACCGGCGGCTTACTTAAATTGATGGGTTCCAGACATATTGCTGTCTTCACAACGGGTGGCTTAGACTCAATTACAGCCAGGACAACAACAGGCAGTCAGCTTGGCAGCCCACTATGAAGTGTAAAACATACAAATTAGCAACAGACTCTGCCAGGGAGAGAGAGACAGATAGGAAGAAAGGGAGAAGTAGACAGATGGAGAGAGAGAGGTAGAAGAAGAGATACTGCTGCCAGCTTAGGGAAACTGCAGGCCTTGTGAGGTAAATAATAGCATCATTATGTCCATAAGTAAAACGTCCACTCCAAACACAGTCATTATCAAGTGATCCCAGACAGACCCAGACAGACCCAGACACCTGCAGTACAGCACCTCACTGATTCAATTTAACAGCAAAACAAAAACAAGACTAATAACACAGAGGGACACACAAACTACAGACACCCTTGCGCTAAGGAACCGCAAACGGGAAAAAAAGTCAGCGCATCACGTCTGAAGCACTCCTCCCTCTCACTTTCTTAGCTAAAACACGCACTCTGCAATCCATCTTTTCTCATCTACCCAGAAGAATACTTACTAGGGTATGAAATAAGGCTATGCATTATAAATATCTATGGGTGCTTTCTTTGTTTGCCAGGGGTTTGGGGACTTTCTAACAGAACGCTTGAAAATGTGTGTCCATTAGAGTGGGATGGCTTTGTTGATCCGCGCTGCTGTGTTGCAGTACTCATGTTGCAGCGGTGAGATAAAGGAGAGCAGGGGGACAGAGAGACGGAGATACATCCCATAACAGGAGGTACTTAGGTTTGAATCCTGGGCAGTGAATGCAGCCGTACCTGTACAATAGCCATGGGCCACATAGTGTACTCTCCGTGAACAGCAATAGGCCAGAGATGGAATAAAATAATTTAGCTGAATAAGTAGAACTGCAAATGTAATGCAAATGTACAAATAAAGATATTAAAAAGTGCTGTAATTTCCCCGCAGTCCTCCAAATGTATCTTGCTGAGTGTGCCAAACACCCGGTAGGACGGTAACCATAGAAATAGTCCTTCCTTGTGTATGGTGCCAACACAAAGATGTGCAGGAGACAGTACTTTGCCAGACACAACTGTGTGCGGTTGGTGGGAGGGGTTCTGCTGTGCATGTCACTGACAGTGGGGGCAGGCCCTGTGTCTCAATGTGACAAACACACAATGTCACTTTGTTTTAAATGGACTCTGTGGATGTCTGGGTTAACTAGTAAACTGCAACTTTCTCTCTCTCTCTCTCAAACACATACACACACACAGCTCTGGCTCCGCGTAACTTCTGCGCTACCACAGATGCAGACTAAGGCGATGAGACATAGCATGATACAAGTGAAATAAAATGTCTGGAAGGATGGCAGAGAAACTATAGGACTACAGCCCTCACTAACCAGGGTCACAGAGACAATGACACTACTATCTAGATGTCAGGTTGTTACGACAAGAAAAGCAGGACAAACTCAATGGAGAGAGACCAGGGGAATAAATGGTGGGAGGAAGACAGAGAGAGAAAAAGTAAGTCCTTCTGTTCTGTGGATCAGTTGAATCAGACACAACTCAGAGACGCAGAGAACAGCTCAAATACAAGTTGTAAAGGCACAGCAGTGCACACACTCACTAAAACACAAATGCACTCACTAAAACACACAGATTCACGCACACACTAAAACACACACACCGCTCCATAGGCTAGAGTATATGATACCATATGGGGTTTTGTGTAGGTAAGCTGGTTGAGCATGATTATTTTGCAATGCCAAGCTTGTGGTTTTGATTCCCATGGGGGCCAGATAAAGCCTGACAGATTGATGCAGTTCTTCATTCTGAGGTTTCTCAGTTTGCCAACTTAGCACCTATAGGTATCTAGCTAAGTATTTAGATGGTTATAAAATATTGTCACTTGAAAACAGCAAAGGATCACCACTTGAAACAAGTCATCCCAGCTAGACAATTAAGTTCCATGACAAGTTTTGGGAATGTCTATCCTGAAGTTGGCACCTTCAACCAACATTAGAGGAAACCGTTAATAGAACCATGAGAGAACTTCAAGGAATTAATGAAATAGTACATATGAAGTACCGTAACAACACATTCGCAGAACATTTTGAGAAAATACAAAATGTTCTTATTGTAAAATCAGTTAGAGAACATTCCAAGAACATTACCAAAAATGTAATATAATGTGACCATGATTTAACTGTAATTTTTTTGTTAAAGTAATGAAATGCCATGAACATAATGTTGCTAAAATTGGCTGAAAATGTTCTAAAAACAGGCAAATTTTTTGAACATAGTGAAAAGGTTGTGTTCAAATACATTTCAAGCTCCAAAAATTAGCAGGGTTGCTGTATTTCTTTTGTGAGTGCAGCAAACTGTGAGAAGCATTTAAAATTATTTTGTAAAACTTTATGAGCTGTAAAAATTGTATACATTTTTCAAATGTATACATTTTCGATTATAGAGACTCCGTGGGGTATAAAAAAATAAGGCTCTTGTTTAGTGCTGGTATTACAAAATATCCTGAGATGACCCAAGGTTAGCCAGGATACTACCCAAGCCAATCACACCCCAACACACACAAAAGAACAAGGACACACACACACACACACACACACACACACACAAATGATTGTTTACTACCTTTGTGGAGACTGGAAACACAGAAATCCATGTTCCCTAATATCTTAAGCCTAAAACTTGTGTTGATCGATTTGTCATGTTTTAATATGTTAGAACTTCTAGTCCCACACATACACATACATAGACCTTGATTACACAAACACACTCAAAATAAGCTGATTTCCGTGTACAGAAGAACAATAGTAGCCACTGCCTCTTTGATATCATCCGTCCTCCCCCCTTAATCTCTCCCTCCCTCCATCTATCCTGTATTCCTCCTTCCCTCCTCAAACCTCTCCCCTCCTATCTAATTTGACCCCGCTCCAACATGACCAGACAGACAGAGACACAGAGAAAGATGAAACAGAGATTACAGACTCCCTGCCGGCACAAACCTGCTACTTGCAAGGCATCCTGGGAAAGAAGCAGTCCTTTCAGGAGACAAACTTTTTTTTCTTGCAGTAAACCTTTCCTTTACTTCTTCCTGTCAATAGCCAAACTGTTAAGAAGAGTCTAAGTTCACCCTGATGTTGACAATGGACGGGCCTGGCTGTGCAGTGATGCTCTTTTGTCTTTTCAATCTGATGAAAACTTAAAGAGATGGGGTGAATTATGTATGACTATACAGAGAGACGTCAGCCCCTACCATCCGTTACATTGTCATCTAGCTTGTGTATTAATGATTCACTTTGTTGAGCCAGCTTGTCCCAATAGGCAACCAACTCCGTCATCCTCCTTTTACATATACGGTATCTTCAAATATATAGCCCTCTTGCATAAATGCATCTACATTATAGATATATCCTTTGCTGTTTTCATGATACCGGTGTCATATCTTACGTTACAAGTCTGTATTACTCACACGACTACACTTGAAAGGGAAATAAGGGAGGGAAAAAATAGGAAGTGTAAATTGCATCCCTACAAATGTTTTTTTTTTTTTTTTGGAGTCGTGCATGGATTTGCAAGCTAGCAATTCTGGCAAATGCCAGATGGGCTGGACCGTTTTCTAAATTCTTTTTATGGGTTGGCAGGTTGGAGTTGACGCACGGAATAATGATTTTATAGCCTAATGCTTGAATGAGCAAGGTACTATCTGCTAAAGTGAAAAAGGTGCTCTGATTTCAAAAGGATATTTGAAAACGTAATTGTGTGAAAATTGTGTGAAAGCAGAACATTTAAGCATCCCTTTTTCCCTGATGGAGAGAGAATGGGCGTTTTATGGACTACCTGGTAATTACAGGTATACACTTTTTCTAAACTGCCAAAATGTATCATTGTTCTTTTTTACAACAACAGTAACGTGATGTTTTTGAGGTATGAGTGCCAAATGTGCACAAACACATTGAGATCATTGCACATATGTTTAACACATTTACTGTCTGATGAATAAATTGCTACTAGGATTGGTTATTGTATCTAGAGCATCCAAAGCATAGGTCCGTGGAGAAGTGCCTGTCCAATGAGGATTACCTACCGGTCCATGGCATATCCATCATCCTAAAGTCTAACTGACTGCGGTGCTGCTTAGTTCAAAGAACCGTGGTTATTTAGGGAGTAATCTCTTAAATCTGCTATTTATCAGCTGCCACACACAGAGTGTTTTCTATCTTACTCCAACAAATATGGCTTTAGCTTAGACAGAAGTATTACTTTGTTACATTTTTTCTCAATTTTATACAAGCATTTTTTTTTCTAAAAGGTTGACATGAGTATCTACAGCGTAAAAGCAATGATCAAATCCCTAAATCCCTAAGAGCTTTGAATAATTTTCTTGCCTTTGTAATGTGTTAGCACATCCTTTTTTTATTTAAACTGTAAATACAAATTTCATCAATGAATACAATATTCGCTGAAAAGTGTTTTGTTCGCAATGGTAAAACCATGTGACAAATTTAAGCTAATTAGGTGCAGTTGTGTTCATCTGCTCAGTCAATAAGTAAAGGCTAGGGTGCAAAATTCTAAACTGGCCAATCACTATTGCTTAATCGCATTGGTCAATCTATATTGCTCAATCAGTATTGGCTGTTCGGTATTGGTCAGTCAGCATTATATAATGGGTAGTGAGCACCCTGTTTTGAAGCACACCCAACTGAAGCAGGGAAAGGAATGGTTTGAGATGACGAGTTGGACGCGGCCGTCTGAGAGGAACAAGACCAGAAGCCATATCGGATGAGATTCAAGCAACAACAGCTGACCATGTCATGAACCATGGACTGACCATGGCTGAAGCTCTTCGAAAACTGGTAAATAAACCGGATGCTTTAGAGACTTGTGGAGCTATTCTATTGTTTCCAATGCACTGTACAAAGCAAATTACAATACGGTATGCACTGTACTGTAAATCAAGATGTTTTGATTTGATTGCTGGAAAAAATGTGCAATAGTGCCATGTGTTATATGTTTTAACCCTTTGATGCATACAATCCGATTAGTGTGATCAGGCTAGAGTGGTCCCTGAAGTGTACGATCACACCGGTGCGATTAAAATGTGTTGTTAGAACGCACCATTCGAACGTATAGGTACGAGTGACGCAACAATCACTGGTCAGACCTCGCTTTTATTTACTCACATTTAGCTCAAACGGTGTTTATAACTTTATGTCCTCATTGTAATTGTTTGAAGATCTCCACTATGATATTAACCAGGTAGCAAGCGTTCAATTCAGGACAAGAAGTGTTACTCATGTACCGACAAGCAGCCAACACTAGCAGTCATATTTTTCTAAAATAAACATAATACATCTGACACAAAAACGCATCTTACCATTTCCTGGAAGAGCTGACAACCGGTCAAAATCATTGTGTAACCAGAAAAGGAACCAGGCAAGCCTAGTTCAGACGGCCCGCAATTAAAAGTGATAAAAATGTTGTTGTCCTCACTGGATTCGAACCCAAGTCTCCAACATGAGAGGCTGCTTCTTTACCCACGACACCACAGGGCTATACAATTGCCCTGTCACTAGACACCATTAAGTATTGTGTTAAACTGACTAACGTTTCTTATTAAGTTTACCTCCACCACAAATAGCATCTATGAACTGTACGGCTTATGCCACTGGCCGTTTTAACAGCTTATTAG
This sequence comes from Esox masquinongy, assembly GCA_016801175.1. Classification (NCBI taxonomy): domain Eukaryota; kingdom Metazoa; phylum Chordata; class Actinopteri; order Esociformes; family Esocidae; genus Esox; species Esox masquinongy. The sequence continues at coordinate 34,675 of JACXGI010004369.1, forward strand.
CCAGTAATAGGCCTACTAGTATCTACTAACTTACTACTTGGAATAGTCATAAGAATTGAGCAATTGCTAGCGAGACTGAAGATGAACTTTACAATGCCAAAGCTATTTCATTTCATGACACAAAAACATTTGTTTTTCTTGCGTTTGTGAATGACATTGATACAATAATTATCAATATAGGTGATGATGACTGACTTTTTCATCAAGTGAAAAGACGAGAGAATCGTGGAAATCCTACTCTTTTACTGCCCAAGGGGTTTTGATCTATCCTATATTACCCCCAAAAGCATGCACAGATGAGTACTTCAAAAAAACACCAGAAATAGTCGCAATGCAACCATAAACAGTTTTATTTTAGGCTTACTATAACTTAGATAATGAAGGTTATAGCCAGGGAAGTTTTTGTCTATCCAGAAAAAATCCTAATGCATAATTTGTTTCAACTGTGAAGAGATTTGAAAGCGGGACCTATAGTTCGCAGGTCGGCCTCTCTAACCACCACACTATTTAACAAGGGTCTGTCAGTCAGTCAGTCAGATCACATCATGCAGGTACTACAACTACAGTGCATGTGTGGGAATCTGAGGCAGTCTGTCGTTGGTGGCTGACTTTCATTAACTAGTTCAAGCAAAGGAAATGTTAGACATTTCTTTACTTCTAGCGCTCATGACAATAAGACACATTTATAACCGTCACCAATCTTCATTTTCGCTGCATTGAATTACAGGTCACACTTTGTTAGCTGACGTTTGCTAGCTAGCTACTGTAACATCAACCAGTGTTGGCAGCTGTTCGAATTCGAGTCAATGAGAGAAACTTGCAATGCAATGTATGCAGTGTTCCTTAGCTGGCAAGGTGACTGTGTTCGTGTCAACCGTCTGAAAGGCACTCAATGCACGTAGCTAATGTGGGGTTAATCCAGTCAGTTTGTTTTATGTTGGTAGGGTTCACACACAATAGCTGAATTTGCACATCTACAGTAGCGAGCAAACCGATGGCGCAAACTAAAACAGTATAACAGTACAACGTTTGGTACTACTTTTATAGTACTACTTTTTAATTCCCCTCAGGAATTGCTCTTGAGAAAAAAGTTTAACATAATCTTCAAAAATCTATTTTTTCACTGATCGTATTTGTCCATTACTAAATATGCAAGAATCGGAATTCATAATTTGTCATAAACATTTGAGAGCTTCTGAATAATTACGTAAATAATTGATTTATACATCACCTATCATAGATATTGATTATAGATTTTGCTGTTGTTCTAGAATTCAGAGAAGAGGACGTGGAGGTGGCGGTCAGCAAGTCTTCTCAGAAGAACAAGAAATCACAACAACGGACATGTTTCAGGAAAACACCTTCTGGAAACATTTGCCAATGTACCTACAGACAGCTAAGCAATGATAGACAAGATAATGCCAAAATATGACCTAGGAACCAAAGAAGAGTACGGATTTTCTTACGACCACAAAACTGAGGGTGAATGAGATCCAGTGACAGTGTTCAAGTTTTGCCACAGTAGTATATTTACTGTGCGGTACTGCAAATATGAACAAATAAAACGTCACCATGTGTGATGCAGTTGGTCGTCAAGGAGCGACACATCGCCATGCCATTATTGGCCCTTACGTCAGTGACCGTCGCCTGGGGTTTCTCTATGTCCAATAGCTGAAAGAAGCAGAAGATGCCGCAGCTGAGGGTCATCAATCCAACCATGTCATCATCTGGGACAAGGTGAAATATCACCGCAGTGTCCAGGTGCAATGGTTCCTGGCCCACCCTGTATGTTGAAGGTCTTCCTCCGACCATGCCCCCCCTCATACCATCGTACTGGTATTTTCTCTGCCTGGCTTTGGTGAGTGTACGGCTGTCATTCCCACATGCTGGCTGCTCTCCTTGATGCCATGGAGGCTGGCTGTGAGGACTTAAGTGCTGAGGCTTGCCGGGGTTGGAAAAAGCACACTCTTATTTTACACGCCGCCAGGCTAGAGAAAATATATTGGGCCAGGGAGACGAAAGATTGTGGCCAGATGACAATGCCCAACACTTTTGAGTTTTTGCTTGTGAGTTTTTATTTTATGAGTCATGACAAAGTCTGCAAAGGTGATTTACTTTTAAGATGTTGCTTTTAAAGATAGTACGAGCAATATTGTAATTGTGTTCGCATTCATTGTTTTGTCTACAGTATATACAGCTCCGGAAAAATATATTTTAACCCTTCTGTTCCTCACGCAAAACCTTCCTTTTCGACTTTTTTGGAAAGGAAAGAAGAAGGTGCAGTGGTCTCTTCATTTTTTCCGGAGCTGAATGTATGATAATAGCATTACATGTCTTGATGACTGTATATGTTTTTGTTGAATGTATATCATTAAAAATAATCTTTTACTAAATGCATTCATGTTTTGAAAAATGACGTGTCTTGTGAACCCTGCTTTGAGGGTTGTGATCGCTTCCGGGTCGTTGCTGAAAATTACAATATATCTTCAATCATGATTACCTGGTAAAATAAAGGTTAAAGAATGAAAACACAAATGTAGATGTAGTACTTCATAATAAGCATTACTGTTAATAAACCTGATTCTTCATTAATTACATCTGACCAAACTGTAAAAGTTAGCAGCACCAATGACATAGGATGACAATGTTAGTCTTGAACCCTGTAACAGTAATCAACCCTTACACAGTAAGATTTGATTTCAGAGGAACACATATGCCTGGCAGAACTACGGAACTGGCGATCCTCAATTATCCCTCTCAGACTCCTCACCACTCTACCACAATGCATCTCCTCCTCCCTCCCACTCTGAAAGATCTCCTCATGTTTGAGAAGTCGGGTTACTATGGAGCTGTATGATGTGTGGTGGAAGGTGGAACTTTAGTTTGTACACAAATGTTTTTATATTATTTATTTTGGTGATTAATTTCTTGTCTAGTAAATTATGTGTTGATTTCTGAAACGGCACAGTGTGCCGTTGTACATGCAGGGTTTGAGGATTATGTTTAAAATAAAGGGTTTTAAAAACTCCAAACTCAAACTCACTCCCCCATTTAAAGTGCTTATTCACACAGAGTCATGCGAGACCCACTCCTGCTGTGTCCCATTAAATGGATTCCCCCCTCCGGAGACAGTAGCTAGTCCAGGGACGCCGGCTTCTAGATTAACGTCAGGGTATGTGTGAAGACGACAGGCGGGGTACGAGTCTCAGAGGCCATTAACATAGATGTCATGTATAACATACGCTCTTCCTTTCCATCTATCTCTCTCTCTTTCTCTCTCTGGTGATTCACGGGAAGGAAAGGGAGATGTGAGGCTGAGACGGCAGAGAGACAGGCAAAAATAGAAACATAACATACAGTAGTCACGCATGCTAGCTACATGCCGTGTACACAAACATTATGCACACACACACACACACCCAGGTCATGTTTTGAAGATGTGTGCAGACTGTGATTCATGTTCTCAGTTCCACAGAAGGCTGTAATTGGTCAAAGGATAATGTAATTTAGAATAGATTATGAATAACTGATTCTCTAGACCTAGTGTATAGTGTAAGTGTATGGGAGGAAATATCATCTGCTGATTAATCTGCAGGCACTGGCTGGCCGGGTAATATAGCAGTCCTAATACCATAACCTGATGACTTGTCTGTCCAACGAAGAGCTGAACCGTTGATGAGGTAACGTGCATATGCTTGGATAGCTTTGAAAGACCGCTGAACAGGCTTGGAAATGCCACACAGCTGTTTATTCTTTCACTCTATGACCTTTCTGTGACCTTTAAACCCCAGACAACGGCAGGATAGACTTCCAAATCTACATCATAAAACCAAACACATTCTGACTATGGGCTCCCTCAGTTTGTTTATGAAGAATACTGTCCCCTGTCTACCCTATTCTGCCTCGTCTCCCCTACTCCCTCTCTCCCATGGCTCTCCATCGCCTCCTCCGTCTCTCATCTGTCCTCCCTGTCTCCCTGCAGTATCTCCCCTGTCCCTCCCCCGCCCTCCCTGTCTCCTCCACATTCTCTCCCATGTCAATCCTTGATTGGAGCTCATACATCAACCTCATTGCTGCCCTGAATGCTCTTTTAAGGGCCAGGGCCAGAGATCTCTGCATTACAAAGGTTGTGGGTGGGTGGGTGAACGGATGGAAGGAGAGAGGGATAGAGGGGCGTAGGAGGTAACCATGACAGACTGTTGCAGGGATAACTAAGCCCTTCGGGGGGGCTGTGGAGAGTGATCTCCCAGTACTGCCCCGCTTCCCTTCCCACACCTCCCTCTGCTCGTCTCGGCCTCGCCTGGTTCTACTTAATGCATGATGGATGGATGGGGGGGGACTGAATGAAACAGCATTGATCTCTGCTTATTCTGACAGGCCATCGACCATTCACCCTCCTCTCTGTCACTCTGAGGAGCTGCCCTAATCATCTGCTCTGACTCGCCTTGCCCTCCTAATCGCTAGTTGTTCTTCACCGTCTTCTAAATCCCTTCTTTCTCTCTGTCATGTTTAGTTCAGTTCATCCATGCAGTGTTATCTGCCCATAGCTAAAGTGTCTGACAACAGTTGGTTAAACGCTGCCCTCTTCTCCGTCTCATACTTCTTCCAGTACAGACGGTCAGCAGAACCCAGTTCAGATGAGTCTATTTATAACAATGGCCATTTTCATTTTTTCCCAGTGGTTTGAATGACTAAAAATGCTGAAAAAGTAAAGACTCCAAAACCACTAAAGGCTTAGGGAGGAGTAAGAGGTTCAAGAGGAATTCACTACAAGTATAATTTATTGGAATCCTGTGGTGAACAAAAGTAAATACGAAGGAAATCCTAAAATAAACGTGAAATAAAAAATACGTTGTGACCTATATGAAATAAATCTGATTCACATCTGACTTAATACAGCTTTGTCATAGAGAGGGGATAGGAAGAAGAAGAGATGAGGGACGAGGGAATGACATTTGTGGCAATACTCAGGAAACACAGACACTGCACATCTGTGTCCTATGAGGCAGCTTATTCGTCTGGTAAAAGTAGTGAGCACTACAGTCACCAGGGAGCCCTTTGGGATGCACAACATATCATCTGGTTGTTAATGGAACAGACAGGAGAAGGATGCTTATTGCCTATAAACAGCGACACAGATTCCATTGCAGTGGGGGGTGGATGAGGGTTGGTAGACTGCTATGTCACATTGTAATGAGCTGTGCTTTAGCTTCATTTTCTCTGCCCTCTCCAATTCCAGCTAGCCAGTCCTGTTGTGTGTCACAAAGTGGGCCTGGCACGGTGCCATCCATTAGCCAACCGGACAGAACCATTTGTCCTGACTTGACAGTTTCCAGCCCAAAATGGAGAACGAGTAAAGCCCACACCCACACGCGAACATCACAGTGTCACTTAATGTCACACCGTGCTACATACCATCTGTTTGGATTCAAGAAGCTGAATGTGCTTAGTAAGCCAGTGGGTTGGTTCCAGGAACAGGACCACCCCCCCCCGGTCTATATATGGGAACCCAAAAGCCTAACATTGTCATCCTCAGTCATTGTACTTTAAACTATATATATCTCACTGTTCAACTGCAATAGAATTAAGTAAATAAGACAATAGAAAAAAGGACACCATACAAATAATGATAATATTGTGAATACAGATAAGGGTGAATACATGGCCAGTAGAGTATTTACATTATTCACACATTTATCAGGTCAGGCATCGGGGATGTTTAAATTGTGAAGTAGCAAATAGTACCAGAGTCTGACCATTAACAGACAGTAACTAGTAGTCTAATAGCAGCAGTGTGCATTTTGCAAATATGTATGTACTGTATTTGTGTACATAGAGAGCCTTTGGAAAGATTTCAGGTCCCTTCACTTCATCCATTTTGTGTTGGGTTAGAGAGTGATTTAATATTGATTAAATAATTAAAACAATTAAATAAATGAAATAAATCTATACACAATACCGCAAAATGATGAGGCAAAAAATATTTTATACATGTGCCAGTTTATTGAAAAGCAAAATCTAGGATGGAAATAAGGATCCAGACCATTAATTCATTAATTTGTATAAGTGCCGTTGGCAACGATCACCGCTTCAAGTCTCTTGTGAATGCCTCCACCCGCTTGGCATACCTGGATATGGACAGTTTCGCACGGTGCTCCTTGTACATCTTCCCAAGCTCCGTCAGTTTAGATGGAGAACTTTGGCGAACTTGGACGTTCACGTCGCCAAAAAAATGTTCAACATGGTTCAAGTCCGGGCTTTGGCAGGGTCATTCTAAGACAGTTGCAGACTTGTCACGATGCCACTCCAGCGTTATCTTGCCTTGGTGCTTTGGGTCATTGCTGTCCTGAAAGATGAATCTTCGCTCTAGTCAGAGGTGTTGAAGATCTGGATCACATTTTTTCAACAACCTCTCTGTATTTGGTTCCATCCATCCTTCCCTCAACCCTGACAAGTTTACCAATCCCTGTCGCTGAGAAACATTCCTATAAGATCATGCTACCACCACCATCCTTCACCGTAGCAATGGTGTGAGCCAGTTGATGAGTGGTACCTTTTCTTCACCAGAAGAAGTGCTTGGCATTCAGGTCTGAAAGTTCGTTTTTAGTCTCATCAGACCCAAAAATCTTTTTCCTTTCAGAGTCCTTCAGACGGAATGTCATATGCCTTTTACTTAGGTATGGCTTCCATTTAGCCAGTATACCATAAAGGCCTGATTGAATGCTGCCAGAAATGCTGCCAGAAATGCTGCTGGCAGGTTCTCCCATCTCTGGAGAAAAAACTCTGAAGCTCAGTTAGGGGCAACTGGGTTCCCAGTCACTTCCCTGTTTCTTGGTCCCCTTCAACGAGTTTCTGGGGACTTACAAATTCTATTTGTTTATTACCTCCCCCAGATCTTTGCCTCAACACAATTTTAGCTCTGGGGTCTACAGAATTCCTTGGACTTCATCGATTGTTTTTTTGCTCTGACTAAACTGTGAAATGTCAAATGTGATATAGCCGTGTGTGTGCTTTTCTAAATCATGTCCAATTATTTGAATTTGCCACAGGTGGATTTTATCAAGTTCTATAAACAAATCAAGACGATCAAAGTACACTAGATGCATCTGAGCTTAATTTGGAGTGTCATGGCATAGCGTCTGAATACTTATGTAAATGAGATTCTTTATTTTCAATAAATTGGCACACATTTCTAAAAAAACATGTTCTTGTGTTTTCAATTATAAATTAGGTCTATAACACAACAAAATGTAGAATAAAGTAAATGGGTCTGAATGTATTCTGAAGGGTGTGTATGTGTCTGGGAGAGTGAATCGTCTAGCGCAAGTGAGGCCAGTTAGTGTCCTATGGTTTCCAATGCTCCGATACAGACTCCTTCTGTCTGATGGCAAGTTAATGAATAGCGTATGGCTAGGCTATATTGCCTTTGATAATGTTGCAGGCCTTCATCATGCACCACTTCGAATAGATGTCCTGGATGAGTGGGTGGTTGGACCCAATGATGGACTCGGCTGTCTGAACTGTGTCTGTGTGTTTGGTTCAAAAAGAGAGGCAGATGGATAGAACTGTGCAAGATGATTAGAGATGTTTTCGTGTTACAGCTATTCACTGGAGACCTCTTCCATAGTGAGGGGGAATAACATCTCAGATTGGAAGGTTCGGCTCTCAGCCACTTACTAACTTGTGTTCAGATGAGACAAATATGCAGCTCAAATTTTCACCACTTCATAAATTCAGATATTTATTGCATTTCTGCCAAAAGACAACCTGATTTAAATTGCCAACCTTGCAAAACCAACTAAAAAACAACAACAGAGTTCTCTGTCACTGCCTCTCTCGCACTCTTCTCCTTCAATTTACACTAGGTTGCCACTCTGCTCTTTGAAAACCACTTAATTAAAAAACTGTGAGTCACCTATTTCTGATGTCCCTCTCTTCCTCTACTCCTTGTACAAGCTGACCCCCTCTGACCACCTCTCCCTCATCTGTTCAGGACTTCTGCCTTCACCTCTTCTTGTCACTTTGACTATTGTCACTGCAAAAAGCTATCTCAAACGTAAGTGAAAAAATACTTGAAAATAGAAAAAAAATGCTTATATCAAGAAAATAAAAAAAAATATTTTATTTTTGCTATAACCACATTCTGAAAACAAGAAACATTGTCTAATTCAAACACAACCTTGTTACAGTAAGACAATATCATCTTATAGGTTTGAAAACGGGAAAATCAGACTTTTGTCATTGTGTCAATGACAATATAGCTTGTTTTCAGAATTTCAGAATCTGTCTTGTTACAAAATAAATATCCTCACCCCATTGGCAGATTTATTAGCTTAATGTAAGCCTTTTTTCCCCATTTAACTTTCATTCATTAAATTTTTTTTAAATAACATACCATACTTTAAAATGCAACTCCTCTGTAACAGTGTGGTCTAGCTAAAACAATATAGCCACTAACGAGCTTGCACAAAAGTTGTTTGACCAGGAGCGCCCCTCCAGGTCAAACAAAGATTTTGAAAATGTCCCAGCATCTCGCTTGTTATAGTACCACCATTTGGCCATTTGACAAGGCATCACACGGACGGTGCCAACCAGCGCCATTTAAAATCCTACCCTTTGTATGCCTTACTATCTCACGCGAATTTGCACTTTAACTTTTCACAGCAGAAACTGAATAATAACAATAACCAACGCTAACGTATTCAGTAAGCTAAAAATAAAGCATCAAAAGTTGAAGATTCACAATCATTAGATATGGCTGCAAGCTGTATAAAGGTTGCTCTGAATTGAGAAACACATGGGTAATGAGCAGCACTTATCACCAACCGTTGACTTACAGTTTGTGTCATTGGTCTCCATATGCCTTCAAATGCATTATTCATCAATGAAGAAACAAATACTGACATTTATTCTCCCCTAGACCTAAGGCAGACATAATATTGGGCTAGCTACCAAAACAGAGTCAAAATACTAATCTAGCCCAGAAATCAATAAAAAAGGAAAAGCGAAGGTTGAATGAAAGAAGAAAGATGAAATGAGATGAGATTTAAACAACCAAAACTACAAACACTGCTTATTGTCTTTCTTACATTATCTATTTTCTATATGACTCGGAGGTGACCTAATCCGTAGGGTAGACAGGCTCAGTCTAACACTAACATACTTATACACACCCCAACACAAGGACACACACACACACACACTTTTCTGGAGATCAATTGTCATGGCGCTAGTACACACACGTTGCTGTACCAAACACACCTTGCCCGGCCTACTTACTGTGACAGCTCAGCACTGTAAGGGTCTCTGAGCTCTTCCTGGATCCCCACATAGAGCCTCCATTTTGATATGCTATTTATAATTTCAGTTAGAATAAATTACATTGGTAAAAAGGCAAAAGACAATTAAAGCTGCATTCTCCAGGTTTCAATGATGTACCCACTGTGCCACCATCAAGGCAAATTAGACATTTCCACATAATTAGCTCCTTCTTAGCCCACTTCCAAAAACATCACAAACAAACAATAAAGCTGCAATATGTTTTCAATGTATTTTTCAAAATGACGCTCTTTACTTCAAAGCATTACTCATTTCAGGCTTTTGGTTCAACCCCCATAAAATGTGTATGTAGCATCCATGTGCCCACTTCATTAAATGCAATATATTCCAGAAGTCTAGCTAAAACAATATGGTGATATTGTTTTAGCTAGAAGTCTAGCTAAAACAATATCAACTATGACCCAATGAGCTTGCACAAAACATTTTGATTGTACACCACCTCTAGACCAAACAAAACCACACTTTTTTTTTATCTTGCTTACACACATTTTTGTGAACATGTTCACTAGGTTTTATTAAGATCTGATTATCTATGAGTGATTTACAGACATGCATGTGTCAGACCGCATCCATGTGAAGATTATTTGATCAGTAGTGGAGAGGTGTTTTGATGTTGTAGTTTGGAAAATATAGTGTCTTTCAAAATGAAAATAAAAATGGCAACAGCACAAGGAAAATGTGTTCCTCGTGGGGATGTGGACAGTGTTAACTACTGTAAATGTTAAAACTATCTGGCGCACCAATGGATGTGAGCATTTACAAAACTCCTTGAGTACTGTTTCGTTTAGCGCCTCAATGTGGATGATTGGCGTGACACTGAATGGGCCAATGCCCCATTACAACTACACCACGTTTTAACTTTTTATGCCTCGCTATTTCACGGAAATTTGCACTTAAAATTTCACTGGAGAAACTGAAGCGTAATAATAACCAATGTTAACAAATGCAACAGGGTTTACCCTGAAAAGCATAGCTGAGGCAACCTAGTTTGTGCTTCGCCTGCCTCAGTTGTCTGCGTTGTCTCGTTGGATTTGTTTGGCTCTCTCTGTTCTCATTAAGGCTGGGAGCAGAGATGCAGAGACAGAGCCTAATGAAGGTGAGTGGGCCGCTGGCTGATAAATGGAGGGAGGAAGGGCTAGAGCGACAATGGTTGAAGTCGGGGAGACTTTATATAGCCAACAGAAAAACATACAGGAAAAAAGAGGAGAAAGAGGAATGAAGGTAGAAAAGAAAGGTAGAGGAGGACAGGAAGAGAAGGACACTAGACATTTCCCGACATGATAACAAGATTTCCTTTCATTTTGAGAGTAGAACAGAAAGAGAGATGGAGAGTTTGTGTTTTTTTGTCAGAGTAGTGGACGGCTGCAAAAAGGTTAAGAGTGAGTGGCTGAACATGTGCACATTGTCGTGTTCATGTTCCGAAGCCTCAAGCAGAGCATTGGCATCGTGCCCTAGCCAGGGAAGTAGTGTTAAGTAAAGCTAGTGCACTACAGGCAGCGGAGTATTTCCCCTGTGCAATGCTTCCCTGGCAGCCGGCTCGTCACTTCAGTCTATCTGCATGGAGGCTACTTACCTGAGCCTGATCAGGGATCAAACCCTACAGGAGAATCTGTCAGTGCATGAGCACAGACATTGGCATTGAAGGGATATTGCATTATTTTTTTTTTTTGCCTTTCAAAGATTTACTTCAGGGGTTGGCGCATCAAACTGACAATTTATGCTTCGGTAGGCTGATACAAGTGACACCAGCTGTAGTCAAAGGACTCACCCGAAAAACACAGCAATACGCTTCAAAATATTTTCAAAATGTTAAATGATTTAGATTTCCAAACTTTTACGTGGACTAAAGCTATCACTGAAATGACTTCACCAGATCAGATGTTTAAGTACCGTAGTACCAATAAACTACGTTTCAACCCTAACATGTCTGCAAGTTATTAAACACTTTACTCGAAAGGCACCCTGAAAATATGCAAAATGCTTCTTTCTCTCAGACCCCCCAGCCCCCACCCCCCCACCCACAAACACCCCCCCCCATGCAGGAAGCCAATTCACTTATCAGGTCTCTTGAGTGGAATGCACTGGAAGTCTGTTGTGTGCCAAATGCATCAGGGTTCTGATCAGTCTCTACTTCCCCCATCACCATCAGGCTCTGACTGTTACACAGGCCCGCAGAGGAATAAACAGAGAGAGAGAGACAGTGAGAGAGAGAGCCTGAATCTATTTACAATGCTTACCGGAAGGAGGGCTGATCACCAGCGAGGAAAAACATTTATTGGGATTCATTCCCCTCTTTTATTTATATGCGTTAAGCAATGGCAGAATGGAGAAATGGAAGGTATAAGTCAGGCAGCTTTTTTTTCGTCCCTTCATTTATTGAAAAGAGAGAGGGAGGGAGCGAGTGAGGAAGGGAAAGAGAAAGAGAGATGGAGAAAGAGAGAGTAGGAGAAGAAGCGAATCAGTCGCACGGCTGATGGTCAAGCTTTGCCAGATTCAATAAAGCAATCAGAGCTGAGAAATGGCAACCTTTCATTTCACTCTGTTCCTCCGTATCACAATGCCACAAGGGCCGTTTTCAAATAGGAGATTTAATCAAGGCAATGGCAAGCAGAGGAAAACTTTTCTTCCTAATCATAGTTGAAAGGGGATTAATTCGCTCTGTTTTCCTGAGATATTATTCCCTTTCCGTCTCATTTTTTTTTAGATTTCTCTGTCCTCTCTCTCCTACCAACCTTCCTTTCCCCCCTCCCTCCCTCCCTCCCTCCCTCCCTCCAAGATAACAACAGAATAACCTGAATGTGTTTTCTCCATCCTCTCTATTTAGTACAGGACGTTTAGATTGTGCAACTCAAACGCCACCATAATAACACTTTGGACCAGGAAGTAGTGCAGCACAATAATGTGCCATTTGGGACATAAGCCGCTGAGGAGCCACCTCGAGTCCACCAATCATGTAGAGGACCTGGTCATAACTCTGCCACTTCCTGACACTGCCCCCCTTTCAGATGAGCGACGAATACGCTCGTAAATCTCAGCCTGAGGCTGGCCAATCAATAGCAGGCCCGGCTGAGTGACGGCCCATCCGTCATAACACAATCTGGAGTGTCTGTACTGGGATGCTCTGGTATACTACCCAGCACTGTTTGTCCCTCCAGGCCTCCACTAACTGCATCCTAAAGACCCACAGCCAACCCGTTAAACAGAACGGATGTTTTATGCGTGCCACATTGTTCAAAAGGTCTCTCCAGTCTTTGATCACAGTTTCTTTGAAAAAGGATCAAAATACTGCTTGATACTACTTCGCAAATTAAGCGTTTGTTAGCACCATATCCTAAAAGAATGCACTTCGGTCCAGGACACAAAGTTATATACATCAGCCCTGCCAAAAAAGGTAATAAAATTACATTTCAGATAAAGTGGTCTGACAAAGATGCATTACATTATTTTGGATGGCAACCATAAAATCAAACGTTAGTGGCCCGTAATCAGCCATAATCATAATACATTTTCAATAAATGGAAAAGAAACATGATGATTTATGGTTTTCTTTCATTCCATGCTTTCTTTCATCCTTGGAGGGGAAATATGAGATTCTCTGCCTGGGAAGCTTTCTATGCTATCTTCCAGCATTCTCACTGCCTCATCATTAGACTGGCAAATGTCAATTAGCGAAAACAAACAGATGGAATTCAGAAAGTTCTGTTTTTTAATTACTGAAAATTAAATGATGGTCAGCTCACTGACCCCGAAAAAAAAGAATGGCCAGCATCTGTGTCTGTGTGTGTGTGTGTGTGCGCGCTCGAGGTCAATGTGTACATGTGAGGATTTTGACAGGTCCCAGCTTAGAACATTTTCATGTAGGGAAAAACTACAATTGGGTATACTGTTAGAATTCAGGTTACTTTTAAGTTTAGCCATTACAGGTTAGGTTAACAGTGAGGCATTAGGGCTAGGTTAACATTAGGCATAACGTTATGTTATTGTGGTCCAGGTTAATTTAAGATTAGGGTTAGGATTAGAATTTGGGTTATGGTTTAGGGTTAGGGGGTAGGGAACATGGGTTTCATGTCCTCACAAGGATAGAAAAACAAAGGTGTGTCTGGGCGATTCAGGTCAAAACAATACATTTGTGAATTAACCCTGGGGTTCCACAGAAGGAATTGCAATTGGCCAACACTATATACATTTGGGGGGTGATTTACAGAAGGTTGTCTTGCCTCATCATACTCTAGAAACACCTTGTGGCGGCTAGTGCATTCAGGAGACTTCCTGGTTGAGCAAGGAGCGACTAAAGAACAAGAACGCCATCGGATGTGCTTAGAATAGGACACGCGTCTTGACATTGACTGTCCAGAGTAAGCTAGGAGTTGCGATGAAGCACACCTTATATATTATTAAATTAGGAAGATGAAATTTGGAAGATTAAAAAAAGAGACCAAAAAGCTAATGAAACCAGGCAAATTGGCCGCAACAAGGAATTATATAGCTCTGGTCCCCAAAGGGAATTGATTTCGGGTGAAATGTACAAGTGGGCATAGAGTTACATGTAGGATTCACTTTTATGTTCAGGCATATAGGAGTAAGGTTTATGGTTAGGTCTTTAGGGGTAGGTTAAGTTAAGGTATGTTGGTAGGGTTATTGTGGCTAAGGTTAGGTATAGAATTAGGTTTAGGGTTTAGGGAAGAAGGAGAATTGGGTTTCTGGGCCCCACAAGGACAGAAAAACAAACGTGTGCGTGCCTCAGTAACCGACATAGAATAAAAGGTTCTTTCATTAGGCAGAGCGGTCAGAGCACAGGCACAATAATCACTTCCACTTTCATCGGTTTACTTTAACAGTCCACACATGATGTCAGCCTAATCCATTCACGAAACTTAATAATGAATAGTCTCTCTCTTGGCCTCTGCCTTTTTGGCCCCATAATCAATTAGTCTCTTTAATGAACAGGCCAGTGTCAGGGCAGGTATGAGGGGATAAAAGAGCCACTCATATGAATTTCACACCAGGTTAAAAACTTGAGATCATAGCAACATGAAGTGTCTCAAACTTAAGTACTAAAGTAACGCTAATTGCCCTGTTATGAAGCGGCAAACAGTTTTAGTACTGTCTGATGTCTCTAAACGTGTCCATTAGGACACGTTTCTTTAAAGACCCAGGGCCTGTACCAAATGACAACCTATAGGCTTCTAGTCAAGCAGGACCCCGGCCCCATCAGTGTTTCACAACAGGCTCTCATTGTACTGTCATTAAAAAGCAATCGGTAACTAATCATTAACAGGGGACAAAGTATCAACCTAATGATATCAATAAAAAGGCCTCAACCTGGGACCTCCTAACCCATTCAGAGCTTGTGTCCCAAATGACAGTGTATTCCCCACAAAGTGTGCTTGTGCACCTTACAGCCTTAGTCGAAACAGTGCATTATGGGAATATGGTGTCAATTTTTACACAGTGGAGGTCTGAATGTGGGACATGATCCATTGAGGGAGATGTGTTTGACGGACAGAAGCTGCAACTGACAGACACGGGGTTTGACATGCAGGTGGGGACAATCTGCTATGTGTTGGAGTGAGAAGGCCTGCAATAAGAACAACACTGATGAGCCGGTCCTCCATCATTTGGCCGGCTACATATCGTCAAGGAAAAGGAAAAGGTTAATGAAAGATGGAACATGGGGAAGCAAAGAGACCCTTTCTGGTATGTGAGGGCAAGATAGAGGTGTGTGTGTGTGTCTCTGTGAATGTGCGGATGTGTCTGTTTCTGTACATGTGTCTGTTTCTGTTTCTGTTTCTGTACAGACGTCAGATCTGCCATTTGTTAATTATTAATAATGAAGCCTCCAGAGACAGCACTGGAGGGAGAGGACATGGCAACGCAACACTGGAAAACTCTATTACAAAATAATCTGGTATGTTGCTGTAATCAGTATTACTGTACAGCCTCAGAAGAGCATCATAACAACTAACACCGCTGCTAAAGAGACTCATCATCATCATCATCATTATCATCAGTGACCACAAATCACTGGAAACCAAAATGATAATCAACATTCCCTCTCCAGTGGTCATATCCACTATGATTCATAGGCAATGGATAAATGCTGACATTCTATAGCCTAAATGAGCTTCGGAAATAATAGACAACGCATGGGGACAATGCAGAGCTGAGACGCAAGTGCTGTCTATAATAGTGTCAGCATCACAGTCTGTTGTACCTTCTGTATGTGTAAGACATCCCATATCTTTTCCAACGGAATGGTATATGAAAATGAAATGCACATTTTAGAATGCTCTTCTGGCCATCAGAATCAATGGTATAAAGAGGCGTATTATGACAGAGCAGTAGACATTAGTCGTTCGGCCTGTCTGACGTACAAAGCTGAGGAGACCCTCCAGACAGGTCAGAGTGTCTCTGTGAAAAAGCATTAAATATTGACCTTTACAGACGCTGGCCAGACAACTTTACATGCCTTACTGATTCGTTAGAATCAGGGTGGAAAAAACAAATGACCCATCGCCGACTGATGTAATCAGGAGAGAGAGGATAGCATTGGTATTCAAATGAAACACAAGAGGAGAAAAGAAAAGAGACTGTTCACTGTGCCAGGATGACTTATTGTCTCCGCCAGTGAGAGAGGAGACCCAGATCCTCCTTTATTCTTCGGCTTATCCTTCTTGATGCCGCGAAGCCATGACACATGAACGTAAGCATGCGAGCAGGCACGCACGCTCTCACTCACACACACACACACACACACACACACACACAGACACACACACAGACACACACTGATGAGGCGTTAAGCCCAGGACAAGCCCATCCTGGCTGAATCACCGCTATAGCAGCTACAGCACAATGTATCTGATCATCTGGTGGTGCAACGCCATTTCTACAGCCAACAGCCAGTTGCTTCCTAACTCCAGAAGAAATAGAAGCAGAGCTGAGAAGATTACTGAGAATGCCACAGTCTTAATTCAGGAAATGTCGCAGGCATCTATAAAACCCTGCAGGGATAGGACAAATAACATGGAGGTATGACTCCTCTAGACCATAAAATACTGGATTGGGGGTTTCCTGACTAAATGTTTTCTGACTACATGTTTTCTGCCTGCATGCTGTTGTCAGTCTTGGGGGGGGGGGGGCTCTTTGTAGGTAGGTGGTACTGAACAAGGTTTACATTACATTAATCCAGAACACTGGAGAGACAATTGGATATGCTACTCCGGCTCTGATTGGTTGGCTTATCAAATCTAACTGAAATGAAGTGTCTGAAGTATCAGTCCTCTCTCCAGTGTATGATTACAGAGGGTCAGCCACGGTCAGTAAGGAGTGTTTTTCATCAACACAGCTACAGATGGAGAACCCTGCTGAATAAATACCTGAACGGTGCGTTTCAAAAGCGAGACGAATGCAACACAAGCTTCAGAGAAACGTACAAAAATGCAGCAACTGAGTAACAAGCCTGCGAAAAATACTTCATTCTTGGCCAAACTGGAAGAAATGAAACAGTCCTTCCTTAGCTC
This sequence comes from Esox masquinongy, assembly GCA_016801175.1. Taxonomy (NCBI): domain Eukaryota; kingdom Metazoa; phylum Chordata; class Actinopteri; order Esociformes; family Esocidae; genus Esox; species Esox masquinongy. The sequence continues at coordinate 51,537 of JACXGI010004369.1, forward strand.
TTCACAATCACATATATTTTTTTTTTTTACCAAATGCTTATCCTGAGTGGCTTACAGTAATTATTTAATGCTGGCTTCTCTGTGGTATTTGAACCCAGAACTTTTGCGTTGCAAGTCCCATGCTCTACTACAGTTCCTTGGATAACTCTTGCCCAATCAAGAATCTCTGAGTTGAATGTTGTGTTCTTGGGTGTAATCTAGTTGTTCTTGTAATGTTCGGAAGCCATTACATAGCACACTAGCTAAAGGTAAACAGAGTTTATCTTTCAATGTAACATTTCTAATGTTGATTCTGGGATTAAAATAATACTGTAAAGAGTAAAGCTATCACTAAATTGTATAATAGAATCCCAGTCTTGGTGTAAATAACAAAAGTTGAAACAAAACCATCTGCACTAGATATTTCCCATCATCATATATTGCATGTTGATTATTATAAGTGTTTGTTTTTTGCATCCTAATCAACTATTAATAACATTTTGCTATTCAACACATTGAATATATTGTCTCGATTAAAGCCCACCCAACTAAAATGTATTAATTTAACAGCCATGTTCAGTATGAACTAGTGAAACTGAGGTACAGACTATTAAATAACAGAAATGTACATTTTGCAGACAGTAATTGCAGCTCCAAGTGAAGGAGCAGATCCTCTCTACCTCTGGCCAGAAAATGTCAAAGAATTCTTGCTAGCTTTGGAGGAAGTGTGGGTGACAGAGAAAAAGAGAGAGAGAGAAAGACAGAGAAAGAGGAAGGGATGGAAGGAAGGAAAGAGACAGAGTGGGGGAGAGTGTATAAGTGTTTCTATGCATGTTTGTATGTGTGTGTGTGTGTGTGTATGTTTGTATGTGCGTGTGTTTGTGTGCATGTTTGTATGTGTGTGCTTCTGTTAGTTTTGTGTGTGTGTCTGCTTCTGCTTGTGTTGTGTGTGTGTGTGTGGGGGGGGGTGGTGTTTGTGTGTGTGTGTTATTCTCAGAACACTGAATCATTTAATTTGATATATGCCACAAATTGTATAATTACTTACTCAATTTACAGGCTTTGCTAATGACTTTAAAAAGCAATTATCCAAGAGTCTCAGCACAAAAAAAGTGCCCCGAATATTTTATGAATATTGGTTGCTGAACAATATTACCACAACAAATAGAGAATAAAAGGGGTTTTACCTTTTTCCCGATCCATTATGAAGGAGAGCAGCACCAAAAACAGAGAAAGAGAATGTACATTAGTACAGAAGCAACCTCATCTTATTATTTGATTTCAACAATAATGAGTTAATTTACAGTCACTTTTATAACACAAATAATAATCATGAATAAATAAATAACCACAATCTCTAGGAGAGTGTAGTACATGCAGAAAACAACAGTATTTTGACAAAAGCTTTACATGTGTTCAGAGTAACACAAAGAATCATTCTTGACAATACCAATAATGTGGTGTTAAGCACTGTGGCGTTAAGTGTTTCTGTCATTCTTTGCTCCAGTGCTAAACGTGCCAAGTGAACATCCGGAGACAGCATGGCTTTTAACAAATAAAACAGTGAGAATAATAGGTTGAACAGTGCATCTTAAAAAAAAAACAAAGAGAGACGAGTTTCTCTGTAATTTCATGTGTATTTTGGGTTTGGTTTCCTCCGGGGTTGCTGTGATGGGTTTAGCCGGCTGCTCTTTTATTGAAATAAATCAATAAAAGGTGCCGTCACCTTTGGGCACCATAAACATCAGGCTGTAAGGGATGCATAGATGTTTAGTGGGTGACTGGGGACTAGCCATGTCAGCGTGAATCAAGCCCTTGGGTCTGTCACTACTGCCTGACATATCCAGTAGGGCAGGAGAGGGGCGAGTTGGGGGAGAGTTGAGAAAGATGGGGTCAAACTGTGGCAGTTCTATTTCAATATAAGCATTGCACATGTGTGTTGGTGTTAAATGTCAATGAGTGTTTTAATACAAATATGCATATACCCTCCAAGACTGGAGTCACGGTCAGGGATCAGACATTGTTGTCAATGACTCTGGAGCATTATGGGTGAAGTGCTTTGCTTAAGGGCATACGGACCGGCAACCGTTCGGTTCCCGGCCCAACGGTCTAAACAGTAGGCTAGCTGCCACCTGAGAGAGTCTAGAGAGTGATGGTGTTGAGGAAGAGAAACTTACAGCAAGGCAGGTTAGTCAAGGAGTTATAAAGGAAGATTACGGAAGAATAAACAGATCACTGAAGATGAGAGAGAAGTGAGGGAAGGTAGAGAGGCGAGAAGTGGAGATGATGAGCTGGAAAAGCACAGGAATAAAGAATGGTTTCTTTCATCTTCTCTGACTCCTGAAGACCTGCTGCATTGTGCAGTGAAGAAGAACCCCATCCTCACATACACACCTATCATCATCTATCAACGGTCTACAGGCACTTACCATAACACCCTCTGAAAACGAAGGGGCTACGGAACGAACAACAGGCTCAGCAGAGATTGCGCGTGAGAGAGAGACAGAAAAGAGTGCCGTTGAGAGATGAGAAAAAGGGGTGGAGACATTAGCGTAGCAACAGAGAAAAATACATCTGAAATCCAAAACTACAGATAGCTAAAAATAAGGCCTTTCAACTAATCATTCTCCAAAGGGAGAGAAATGAATCGAGAAATGTTTTCTTGCTTCCTATAACTGGTTAAGTCATCTGATAGCTCATCTCTCGCAGAAATACCATTGGAATGTTTATCAAGCTTCTACTAGCATCAAATATCCATTGCAATCAATTGATTTTTCTTAACTTCTATAACGGACTGAGCTTGAAGGATCTAGGCTAAGACAATTTATCATGTTATTTCACCAAAAGAAGAAACATTGTTTGACTTCAAAGCAGCTTTCTGACTCCCTGTTCCTCAACATCTCTTTCATATCTCTCTCTATCCTTCTCCCTGTTCCTCAACATCTATCTCTTACTCCTTTCTCACTCCATCTCTCTCTCACTTTCTCTCTTTTTCTCCACCCACCTTTGCTTCCATCCCTCCTCTATGCTC
>JACXGI010004370.1:0-24852 GCA_016801175.1 Esox masquinongy
CTGTAATTGCAAACAAAGGTTTCTGTACCAAATATTAAGTTCTGCTTTTCTGATGTATGAAATACTTATGTCATGCAATAAAATGCAAATTAATTATTTAAAAATCATACAATGTGATTTTCTGGATTTTTGTTTTAGATTCCGTCTCTCACAGTTGAAGTGTACCTATGATAAAAATTACAGACCTCTACATGCTTTGAAGTAGGAAAACCTGCAAAATTGGCAGTGTATCAAATACTTGTTCTCCCCACTGAATATAAAATACTGAAGCAACACAAACAACAATTTTAACGTCACAAACCGGCACAAACAAAGCACAAACAAATGAGACTATTTTGATTGATTTTGGAGGATGTTGGTTGGCTGAGTGACCTCACAATGACCTACACTATTTTATTTAATATCTAAAAAATGACAGCAACACAAACGAAAATTTTGCTACAGCAACAGGTAGGCTACGTGCTATACAGTGTAAAGTTAGAGCTAACATTCCTGAACAACAATGACCATAAATAAACTTACGTACACCACATAACCCACTGCCAATTACTTTAGATCAACTCACCCTTAGATGCACTCACAGCATTCAACAACAGAAACTATATTCCACACACTTGATTCGGTTACTTGCGTCTTCTACTGGCTCACGTAACTTTTCCCAGATGGGCAAACAGGGTAAGTGACTGGTGCGCGCACTTCCCGCGGTTCGATTGGTGAACAGCGGTTGTTATGGCGACAGTGCCACTCAACTAGCATCAATGTAACGTTGTAGGGACTGGAGGAAAGTTCGGTAGAGGGGAGGGAAAACAGGACAGCCTTTTTAACAGCTGCCCAAATATTTCCTGTGGAAATATTAACCTCTACAAAAGGCCTCAACTCCACTGCACAGCCCAAATACAAGTCACTTGTTACAGGAAATGTCCGGAGCAGGTTTTCCTATTCTGGCATGGCAGGGAGTCTGATAATCCGTGCTACTGGACACACATAGATTCTGTCACCTACATGCACCTCAACAGTTCTGATCTTGCTGTCCAATCCGGGGAAAGCCTGTGAGAAGTTTCCTACTAGCCACAGCTCCCTGGGTAGCTGTGGGTCGATGATCAAGACTGTTGCACCAACTTGAAGGTCTGGTGTATCGGCCTGCCACTTTGAATGATAGTGGCTGATGAAGCGCTTCCAGAACTGATCTGCTGGCAGCTGACTGTGTCGCCATCTGCATCGGCTGAGCATCCCAGACGCAGGGTACGCCACCTGAGGGAGTGATGCGTCTGGCCGCCCCATCAACAAAACATTTTGAGTAATAGGGTCTGGGTCGGCAATATCTGATGAGGTACACCGATCAGCCATAACCTTATGACCACTGACAGGTGAAGTGAATAACACTGATAATCTTATTAACATAGCACCTGTCAGTGGGTGGGATATATTAGGCTGCAAGTGAACATTCTGTCCTCAAAGTTGATGTGTTAGAAGCAGGAAAAATGGGCAAGCGTAAGGATCTGAGCGACTTTGACAAGGGCCAAATTGTGATGGCTAGAAGACTGGGTCAGAGCATCTCCAAAACTGCAGCCCTTGTGGGGTATTCCCGGTCTGCAGTGGTCAGTACCTATTAACAGTGGTCCCATGGAAGGAAAAGCAGTGAACTGGCGACAGGGTCATGGGCGGCCAAGGCTCACTGATACATGTGCGGAGCTAAGGCTGGCCCCTGTGGTCCGATCCAACAGACGAGCTACTGTAGCTCAAATTGCTGAAAAACTTTCTGCTGGTACTGATAGAAAGATGTCAGAACACACAGTGCATCGCAGTTTGTTTGTGTATGGGGCTGTGTAGCCGCAGTCCAGTCAGGGTGCCCATGCTGACCCCTATCCACTGCCGAAAGCTCCTACAATGGGCACATGAGCATCAGAACTGGAACACGGAGCAATGGAAGAAGGCCTGGTCTGATGAATCACGTTTCCTTTTACATCACGTGGATGGCCTGGTGCGTGTGTCACTTACCTGGAGAAGACATGGCACCAGGATGCACTATGGGAGGGAGACAAGTCGGCGGTGGCAGTGTGATACTTTGGGCAATGTTCTGCTGGGAAAGCTTGGGTCCTGCCATTCATGTGGATGTTACTTTGACACGTACCACCTACCTAAGCATTGTTGCAGACCATGTGCACCCTTTAATGGCAACGATATTCCCTGATGGCATTGGCCTATTTCAGCAGGATAATATGCCCTGCCACAAAGCAAAAATGGTTCAGGAATGGTTTGAGGAATACAACGAGTTCAAGGTGTTGATTTGGCCTCCAAATTCCCAAGTCCGATCCAGGGAGACCCCACCTCCCAACTTACAGGACTTAAAGGATCTGCTGCTAACGTCTTGGTGCCAGATACCACAGCACACCTTCAGAGGTCTAGTGGAGTCCACGCCTCGATGGGTCAGGGCTGTTTTGGCGGCAAAAGGGGGACCTACACAATATTAGGCAGGTGGTCATAATCCAGTCCAATCCAACTTTATTTATTAAGCACATTTAAAAACAACCAGGTTGACCAAAGTGCTGTACATTCACATAAATCAATCACTAAAAACAAAAAAATAAAAGAAAGCAATATATACGACTCTCATACGGAGTTAAAAGCCAGTGAGTAGAGGTGAGTTTTTAGTCAGGTTCTAAAAATAGGAAGACTGGGGGCCAGTCTAACATGGAGAGGCAATTCATAATGTTATGGCTGTTATGGCTATCAGTGTATGCTGTGAATACAAACATTTTGTCACTATTCTATCTCCATAGTCACATTTTACAGATCAGATTCACAAGTAATCCAGATTACTTATTTCTGGCTATGCTTAGTCTCCAGAACCCATATACAGCTCCAGAAAAATTAAGAGACCGCTGCACCTTTTTCTTTCCTTTCCAAAAAAGTCGAAAAGGAAGGTTTTGAGTGAGGAACAGAAGGGTTAAAATTAAGAGACCACTGCAAATTGAACGCTTCTGTTCCTCACTCAAAACTTTCCTTTTCAACTTTTTTGGAAAGGAAAGAAAAAGCTGCAGTGGTCTCTTAATTTTTTCCGGAGCTGTATGTTTAAAACATACTTTCAAAATAACAAAGCACATAATTACTTGTATAAATAAAGTGTTGAGTAGTAGGTATGTTTCACACTGGGCCAGTTGGTGTTTGATAACCTTTTTCTTTAAAAATATAAAATTATCATTGAAACATAGAATTTAGTTTTTGGATTTTCTTTGTCTTACATTTCTTATGAAAATCTGAAACCATTCAGTGTGACAAATACGCAAGAATAGTATTACGCCCCACTCGCTCACCCTGCCTCCTACTCAGTGCTTTTTTTGCAGATTGGGGACATGTGGCGCTGAGTGGGTTGTTAAGGTGACAAGTTTTACCTGGGTTTGGAGCTAACTAGAAAATACAAGTTCCTGGTGCCCAGTCTTGTCTCTCTCCCCCCACCAAGCACTATTTTGTTTTGTGATCTAGTTGATTATGCATTTTTTTATTAGGTTCACTTCTCAATTGACTGAAATAATATGACTCATAATCCCCATAAAACCTAGCGGCAAAATGCTAAACTGGCTGGTTTCCGGTTCTTTTGGCATTTTCCCCATTCTTTTTTCCCATAGTGGATTTTTAGATCAAGTTCAAATAAGATCTGTGTTTCGCATAGGATTACACCACCTCGCCGTTTTGATAACTAAGTAAATACAGTGGATATAAAAAGTCTACACACCCCTGTTAAAATGCCAGGTTCTTGTGATTTAAAAGAATGAGACAAAGATAAATCATGTCAGAACTTTTTCTACCTTTAATGTGACCTATAACGTAAACAATTCAATTGAAAAACAAACTGAAATCTTTGAGGGGGAAAAATAAAAAATAAAAAACTCAAAATAACCTGGTTGCATAAGTGTGCACACCCTTAAACTAATACTTTGTTGAAGCACCTTTTGATTTTATTGCAGCACTCAGTCTATTTGGGTAGGAGTCTATTAACGTGGCACGTCTTGACGTGGCAATATTTGCCCACTCTTCTTTGCAAATGCTCTCCAAATCTACCAGATTGCGAGGACATCTCCTGTGCACAGCCCTCTTCAGATCACCCCACAGATGTTCAATTGGATTCAGGTCTGGGCTCTGGCTGGGCCATTCCAAAACATTAATCTTCTTCTGGTGAAGCCATGCATTTGTGGATTTGGATGTGTGCTTTGGGTCGTTGTCGTTTTGAAAGGTGATGTGCAGTGTTGTTTTTGCGCAAAACATACCTTTTGGAATTATGGCCAAAAAGTTCAACCTTGGTTTCATCAGACCATAACACATTTTCACACATGCTTTTGGGGGACTTGATGTTTGGTTTTCAAACTTCAGCCGGGCTTGGATGTTTTTCTTCGTAAGAAAAAGCTTCCGTCTTGCCACCTTACCCCATAGCCCATTCATATGAAGAATACGGGAGATTGTTGTCACATGTAGCACACAGCCAGTACTTGCCAGAAATTCCTGAAGTTCCTTTAATGTTGCTGTAGGCCTCTTGAAAGCCTCCCTGACCAGTTTTCTTCTTGTCTTTTCATCAATTTTGGAGGGACGTCCAGTTCTTGGTAATGTCTCTGTTGTGCCATATTTTCCCCACTTGATGATGACTGTCTTCACTGTGTTCCATGGTATATCTAATGCTTTGGAAATTATTTTGTACCCTTCTCCTGACTGATGTCTTTCAACAATGAGATCCCTCTGATGCTTTGGAAGCTCTCTGCGGACCATGGCTTTTGCTCTGAGAGGCAACTAAGAAAATGTCAGGAATATCCTACTAGAACAGCTGAACTTTATTTGTGATTAATCAGAGTCACTTTAAATGATGGCAGGTTTGTAATGACTTCTATTTAACATGAGTTTGAATGTGATTGGTTAATTCTGAACACAGCCACATCCCCAGTTATAAGAGGGTGTGCACACTTATGCAACCAGGTTATTGTAAGGTTTTTATTTTTCATTTTTCCCCCTCAAAGATGTCAGTTTGTTTTTCAATGGAATTGTTCACATTATAGGTCACATTAAAAGTGGAAAAAGTTCTGACATGATTTATCTTTGTCTCATTCTTTTACATCACAAAAACCTGGCATTTTCACAGGGGTGTGTAGACTTTTTATATCCACTGTATATATAAGACAAGGTGACTTATATCAATATATTAGCCTAAATTTAGCCAAAAACGACAGAAAGCTAATTTGCTGCTAATATGGCTATCTCAATGAACTACACTTACTTTCGACGTCATTACCAAGTGCAGCCTGTGGTAGCTGGAAAACCGTCCACATTTCCCACAAAGAATCTAAACAGCAAGAATAGTTTGATTGATGAGCTTTTTTTTCTCCAAATCAGCCTTTGTAGTTTCTCAGCCTTTGTAGACTGCACATTGTTAGAAGTTGATGGTCTGTTCCATTCATGGTCTGTTTGTTTACTTCCTGCGTTATCCCAACAACTAAACAGTGACCCTTTCGAAGGGTCGGCAGGAAAGAGTAAAGCAAGTGTTGGACCCCATACTATCTGTAAAACCATTGATTTTGTGCTGTTTTTTATTTGATAGGGTGTAGTGTTTCCCCTCTATGCTTGGTTGCAGTGTAGACCATACAATATTGAGTGTAGAGTGCATAGTTTGCATTTGCATGCCTTATCAGCACATGGGAGGGTAGCCACATTTGGAAATCTCTGTTGTGCCCAGATTCACCGGGGAATACAAAAGGAAGGCAGTTGTGGAAGTTGGAACATGTGCTTTATGAATTGTTGTACTGTTCTAGTTTAGGACCCTTTGGTAATACAATGTATTTTTCTATTACTTGTCATGGTATTGGAGTTGTGTGCTGGGAATAAAGTAATCTTTCTGGTGAAGTCAAGGTACATCTAAGGGAATTCTTTTGACACTTCAAAAATAACCAGTGCAGCTACATGGCCAGATTTATGAGCTTGGCAATTTAACACAATATCCCAAACCTCTAATATGATCTGGTCATACAATACAAGCTAGATGTGTAAACAGAAAATTATATTCAGAATGTAAATAATGACAGCATTAGAAATTATCTTGGTGTCCAAGGTAGTATCCTGGATAATAGTTTATTGATAATGTATCAGTTCAGTTTTTTTTCTTGTATATTGGATTTTGCTCCGTAGTGCTTTTCGTGTTTTTGTCTATTTGTCCTGTTTTCTGTCGTTCATCTCGGGGTCACATTTACCAGAGATGAGCTCTTAAATATTGGACTTTCAGCTGTGCATACTATTCCACCACTTTTGATCGATCCTGTGACTTTCTCGGAGTTGCGAGTTGGAGGTGCAGCTGTGCTGTATGGTCGGAGACACGGACGTAGACGGGGAAAAAGAGCAGCCGTGCTTGTTAAGCTGAGACAGCGGGGCTTTCGCACAGCGCTCCCGTCAATCCACCTGGCGAATATTCGCTCTCTGGCCAACAAAGTGGATGAACTGCGGCTCCTCATCAGAACTAACTCCGACTTCCGCAGATCGGCCGCCCTCTGTTTCACCAAATCCTGGCTCTCTGAGCACATCCCGGACAATTCATCTACCAGGATTTAATCTCACCCGCGCGGATCGAGTAAAGGAGGTAACGGGGAAAAAAGAGTGGAGGCGGACTCTGTCTCTATATAAATGAAGGTTGGTGCACTGATGTCACAGTGTTGGTAAAATTATGCAGCCCTCACTTAGAGACATTATTCATTAACTGTAAACCGTTTATTCACCGCGGGAGTTTTCCTCGTTCATTCTGGTCGCCGTGTACATCCAGCCTCAGGCTTATGTTAGCGAGGTGTTACTACAGCTGGCTGATCAGATAACTAACGTGGAGAAAAAACATCCAGACTCCCTGCTTATTATTCTTGGGGACTTCAACAGAGCAATCCTCAGCCGTGAACTTCCAAAATACAGACAGCATATTAAGTGCCCCACCAGAGAATCTAACACATTGAACCACTGCTACACAGTATTAAAGGATGCCTATCGCTCTGTCCCCCGTGCAGATTTGGGACACTCTGATCACTGTTTGGTTCAGCTTATCCCAACCTACAGGCAGAAATTAAAATCTGCTAAGCCTGTGGTCAAGTCTGTAAAAAGATGGACCAATGAGTCTAAGGTGGAATTACAAGCCTGCTTCGATTTTACTGATTGGAGTGTCTTTGAGGCTGCAGCCACAGACCTACACGAACTCACTGAAACTGTGACATCTTACATCAGTTTTTGTGAAGACGTGTGTGCTGACAAAAAACGTCCACACATACTGCAATCAAAAACCCTGGTTTACAACAAAACTCAGGCAGCTTCGTCAGTCCAAGGAGGAGGCCTACAGAAGTGGAGACAGAACCCTGTACAATCAGGCCAGAAACACACTGACAAGGGAAGTCAAAGCAGCAAAGAAGAGCTATGCTGAAAAACTGGGAAAAAAAACTTCACAGCCAATGACCCCTCGTCGGTGTGGAAAGGCCTGCAGGTACTCACCAACTACAGGAGACCATCCCCCCACACTGCTGGATCTCAACGACTGGCTGACGAGCTGAATGTTTTTTATTGTAGGTTTGAGAGGCCCCCAGTCACACCTCTCCCCTACTCCAGCACCATCTTCAAACAGTCACCTTCCCCCACTGCCACCCTGTCACCTCCACTCACCGACCCCACACCTGCACTAACGATCTGTGAAGAGGGTGTATGGCAGCTCTTTCAGAGGCAGAAGTCCAGGAAGGCTCCTGGCCCAGACGGTGTGTCACCATCCTGCCTGAAAGTTTGTGCTGAACAACTGGCCCCCATCTTTACACAGATCTTCAATAGATCTCTGGAGCTGTGTGAAGTTCCCTCGTGCTTCAAACGCTCCACAATTATCCCGGTCCCCAAAAAACCCTCCATCACTGGATTGAATGACTACAGACCTGTCGCCCTCACATCTGTGGTCATGAAATGCTTTGAAAGATTAGTGTTGGCTCACCTGAAGGACATCACAGGCCCCTTGCTAGACCCCTTGCAGTTTGCCTACCGGGCTAACAGGTCTGTGGATGATGCTGTCAACATGGGACTGCACTACGTCCTGAAACACCTTGACTCTCCAGGGACATATGCAAGGATCCTGTTTGTGGTTAGGGTTAGGGTTGAACGCTCGACGTTCAACACCATCATCCCAGACATCCTCCATACCAAACTCATCCAGCTCACTGTGCCAGCCTCCACCTGTCAGTGGATCACAAACTTCCTGACCAACAGGAGTCAGCAGGTGAGGCTGGGGAACACCACATCCAGCACCCGAACAATCAGCTACTGATCCACTTTTACACAGCCATCATCCAGTCTGTTCTCTGCACGTCCATCACTGTTTGGTTTGGATCTGCCACGAAACTGGAAAGGAACAGACTACAACGGACAGTCAGAACTGCAGAAAAGATCATTGGTGCCAACCTGCCCTCCATCCAGGACTTATTCAAAACCAGAGTCAGTAAAAGGGCAGGAAACATCACAGCAGATCCATCACGACCTGGATACAACCTGTTCCAGCCCCTCCCCTCTGGTAGGCGCTACAGAGCACTGTACGCCAAAACAAACAGACACAGGAACAGTTTCTATCCACAGGCCATCACTCTGATGAACAGTCAACTTCAGTCACTTAGTGCCAGGCACAATCCCTGTATAACCACTAAGTAACTCTGACCCTAACATCCACCTGTCTACTACTTATTTATTTTTAATTATTTTGTCATCCTGCAATTCAGTGTTGTTCACACTGTATATATACTGTATATATCATATCCACCTACCTTATGTACATTACACCTGCACTAAAAATTATTTATTAATTCCAGCATTGTTTGCACTCTGCTATATATATAGATCACATCCACCGTCATTATGTAAATAATAATACCTGCACAATAATAATAATTTATTTCCAGCACCCTTTATACCCTGCTCATTGCACTACTGTCTCACCAGTTTTACTATGTTGTTGTTTGGTTTATTTTGTGTATTTATGTGTACTGTATATTGCAGTTGGTGACTCTTGTTGAGTGTCCTTTGTTTAAGTACTTTTATCAGTAACCATATCGTGAGTCTGTATAATCCAGAGTCAAATTCCTCATATGTGTACACATACCTGGCGAATAAAGCTGATTCTGATTCTACACTCACCAACACAGGATAAACTTCTAACCTTCACTATTGCTGCACCTCTGCTAATGTCCACACTTGTAGTGGTCTTCTGCCCTTTTAATGCTCATCCATAAAAATGACATATGGTCTGAAATTGACTGTAACATCAAACTAAGCTAACTACATGTGTGCTCAAAAGTTTGCATACCCTTGGAAAATTGTTAATATATGTACCACTTGTAAAGAAAACATGAGTGAGCAGCCAAATATGTGTCTTTTATTTCTTATGGGATTCATATTCAACTGTAGGTTATAACAGAATGGAACAATCATAAAACAAAACATGGCAACATAAAAAAAATGAACTGACCCTTGTTCAAAAGTCTGCTTACCCTTAGCTCTTAATACTGTGTATTGCCCCCTTTAATATCAATGACAGCATGCAGTCTTTTGTAATAGTTGTCTATGAGGCCCCGAATTCTTGCAGGTGGTATAGCTGCCCATTGGTCTTGGCAAAATGCCTCCAGGTCATGCAAAGTCTTTGGTCGTCTTGCATGAACTGCATGTTTGAGATCTCCCCAGAGTGGCTCGATATTAAGGTCAGGAGACTGTGATGGCCACTCCAAAAACTTCACCTTTTTCTGCTGTAACCAACGGAGGGTCAACTTGGCCTTGTGCTTAGGATCATTGTCGTGCTGGAAAGTCCAAGAGCGTCCCATGTGCAGCTTTCGTGCAGAAGAATGCAAATTGTCTGCCAGTATTTTCTGATAACATGCTGCGTTCATCTTGCCATCAATTTTCACAAGATTCCCCGTGCCTTTAGAGCTCACACACCCCCTAAACATCAGTGAGCCACCACCATGCTTCACAGTGGGAATGGTATTCTGTTCACTATAGGCCTTGTTGATTCCTCTCCAAACATAGTGCTTATGGTTGTGACCATAAAGCTCTATTTTGGTCTCGCCACTCCAAAATGCAGTGTGCCATAAGCTGTGAGGTGTGTCAAGGTGTTGTCAGGCATATTGTAACCTTTTTTGTGGCATTGGCGCAGTAAAGGCTTTTTTCTGGCAACTTGACCATGCAGCTCATTTTTGTTCATGTATGGTCGTATTGTGTTCCTTGAAACAACCACACCGTCTTTTTCCAGAGCAGCCAGTATTTCTTCTGAGGTTTCATGTGGGTTTTTCTTTGTATCCTGAACAATTCTTCTGGCAGTTTTGGCTGAAATCTTTCTTGGTCTACCTGACCTTGGCTTGGTATCAAGAGATCCGCAATTTTTCCACTTCTTAATAAGTGATTGAACAGTACTGACTGGCATTTGCAAGGCTTTGGGTATCTTTTTATATCCTTTTCCATCTTTATAAAATTCCATTACCTTGTTACGCAGGTTAATTTGACAATTCTTTTCTGCTCCCAATAGCCCAGTAACTAACCTGCTCAGTGCATCTACGTGAGAGCTAACAAACTCATTGACTATTTATACACAGACACTAATTGTATTGACAGATGCCATGTTAATGATGTATTTGCGTGACTCCACTACTAAAAATGTATTACGACAATGCCAAGTCAATTTGTCAATGTTAAAATAGCAACTTACTACGTTTTACGCTATGCGAGTAGCACTCACCCATGATCCCAACGATCTCTGAAACCTTACATGCATCAATTTTTTAGAATTATTTCTCTGTATGATGGCAGAGAAGCATCATATAAATGGGGAAATCAGGCACCGCAAATATAAGTTTCTCTCTTGTCAATTTTTTTTAGTTAGCGAACGGGTTTTTAGCTAGCGAGTAGAAAAGAGAAGGGACTTGAAGATGCAGAGAACATCTGCCCTGCCATTGGTAGTCACCGAACTCCGTCACTGCCCGCTCGCTGGAAATTAGCACAAAGTTGAACATTTCTCAACTTTCAACTGTCGCTGGGAGATTTTGTATCCGAAAGTAGCTCCGCCCGCTGTCGCCGTGATTCGTTGGCTCTCGTTGGAAATGAATGAGAGCCTCTTTGTAGCTCTAGCAAGCAGTGTGCACACAAGGCTACTCACATAGAGCAGAATTTCTGGACCCACAGAAAGGTTCCACACAGTAAAAATCGTGGCCTAAACAGGGGAATTAACTAGGGCTTGTTGGACTACCAAGTGCTTTTGCAATCTTGACGACGTTCCGTTATATGGCGTAACTTTATGACTCACTGTTCATCTGTATCCAAAACCAAGAACTCCTTCGGTTAGGCTGTTAGCAGTTAGCTCAGATGTCCTGACGAAACAGTACAGTAGATCTTCAGTAGAATCGATGAGATTATCCATCCGGTCGCGGCAGCATGCTGTTAAACATCAGCCATTTCTTATAGTGGTTGAAATAATGATTGTGTACCCGGTCGTCAAGGGCGAGAGTAATTCAATTATTTATTACAGCATTTAATAGTCTGTTGTTCATGACCTTACAGACTCGATACTCGGTCTTACAAACTCGATCTCATCTCAAAGTACATCCGGTTGTCCTCTACTTTATAGACATCGCAGTCCAGAATAATGAATATAAGAGGTGCAGCTAAAGAGTTGATGTCTGATTGACAATGTATACGTGTAGGCAGCTAGCATGTATTTCAAACATGTTTTTTGGGGGCGGGCTAAGCCTCAAATGTATTGTGATCCTAGCAATGCCTCTATCTACAGTAGTCAGCTTCGCTCAATGTGTGGCTAGCTTGTTGCTCTTTATTAACTACCTCTGCCATGCAGTAACTTAACATTAGCTAGTTAGCTAATCTCAGCGTCAGCTAGATTGTTGTCTGTTAGGTGATTTGATTGAGTAGAAAGACTAGCAATATTCAATTCGCTAACTTGGTGATGAAAATTTAAAACTCACCTGCGACCGACTTTACAAGAAGGAGGCCTTAATCTAAATTGTAAAACGCAATTTACAAATATGTATCCGCAGTCACAAATATTTAGAGCAACCCTCATATATGTAAAACGCATATGAGGCATTTGACAGTTGCATTATATATTTGTGACTTGCAGTATATAAAGTTGGATCTGGAAATAATTGGACACTGACACAAGTTTTGTTATTTTGGCTGTTTACCAAAATATATTCAAGTTACAGTTAAATAATTAATATGGGCTTAACGTGCAGTCTCCCAGCATTAATTTGAGCGTATTCACATCCAAATTGGAGGAATGGTTTAGGAATTACTGCTCTTTAATATGTAGCCCCCTCTTTTTCAAGGGACCAACAGTAATTGGACAATTGACTTAAAAGCTGTTTCATGGACAGGTGTGGGCTATTCCTTTGCTATTTCTTCATCAATTAAGCAGGTAAAAGGTCTGGAGTTGATTCTAGGTGTGGCATTCGCATTTGGAAGCTGTTGCTGTGAACCCACAACATGCGGTCAAAGGAGCTCTCAATGCAAGTGAAACAGGCCACCCTTAGGCTGCAAAAAAGTCCATCAGAGAGATAGCAGGAACATTAGGAGTGACCAAATTAACAGTTTGGTACATTCTGAAATAAAAACGCAATGATTAGCTCTGCAACACAAAAAGGCCTGGACATCCATGGAAGACAACAGTGGTAGATGATCATAGGATCCTTTCCATGGTAAAGAAAAACCCATTCACAACATCCAACCAGATGAAGAACACTCTCCAGGAGGTAGGCATATCATTATCCAAGTCTACCATAAAGATAAGACTTCACGAGAGCAAATAGTGGGTTCACCACAAGGTGGAAACCATTCATAAGCCTCAAGAATAGAAAAGCCAGATTAGACTTTGCCAAAAAAAATCTAAAAAAGCAAGCGCAATTCTGGAACTGCATTCTTTGGACAGATGAAACTAAGATCATCCTGTGCCAGAATGATGGGAAGAAAAAGTGGAGAGGGCTTGGAACGGGTCATGATCCGAAGCATACCACATCATCTGTGAAACACGGTGGAGACAGTGTGATGGCATGGATATGCTTGGCTTCTGATGGCACGGGTTCACTAGTTGATTGGGCGGCTTCACTTTACAGATGGATAATGACCCAAAACATACTGTGAAAGAAACCCAGGAGTTTTCTAAGTCAAAGAAGTGGAATATTCTGCAATGGCCGAGTCAATCACCTGATCTCAACCTGATCGAGCATGCATTTCACTTGCTGAAAACAAAACTTAAGGCAGAAAGACCCATAAAAAAACAACTGAAGACAGCTGCAGTAAAGGCCTGGCAAAGCATCACAAAGGAGGAAACCCAGCATTTGGTGATGTCCATGCATCCCGGACTTCAAGCAGTCATTGCCTGCAAAGGAAGTCTGCACTTCAATTGCATCTTGGTTGTTTCATTTCAAATCCAATGTGGTGGCGTACAGAGACAAAATTATGAAAATTGTGTCAGTGTCCAAATATTTTCAGACCTAACTGTATTCGTGTCTCGCTAATTATAAGTTTACAACATTTTGAGAGAAATCTATCTCCATATTCCTGGTAAGACAGCCATAGCGTCAATCCAGGTGTCAGTTTACACGTTACCTTTCAACATAAGGATGTTTACTCTATGCGTTACTTTGCCTGCTGTCAGGCGTAACTTAAAGGGCACTGTGTATAATCCTGCCTCCAACACTTACAAGAATGAATTTAAACAATAACACAACTTGTCAACTCCTAGTCTTCCATTTTTATTTTTTTATATTTTATTGAATAAATTTGCACATATACATTACATGGTTTAAGTATGATGGAAAATGAGTTTTTGTTCTTTATTTTTCATATCTCCACAAAACAATGTATATTTGTTATATATATATTTTTTTTTTTATGCTAAAAAATCCACACATGAAGTCGGAAATGCTTCTTGGCTTCACCATGACTGATAATCACTGGTAAGAAGGTAAGTTGAGAAAGCATTATCATATTACACTGAATGAGAACCTGTCCAAGCATTATGGATAAAAAAAAATACTTTTTTTAAAATCGGAAACTATAGGATGCATTGATTCCTCCATTGCTTAACTGCATAACCGCAAACCACTAAGGTCACGAGTAAGTGTGTTAATACTTTGAGAAATTCAGGAGGCAACCCTAAAGCTGTTATGCAGGATAAGTCAGAAAGGTGGCTATAGTCCACTGCATGTAGGTGTTTAGAGCATGATCACTTAGATGAGACTCTCTGCAGTAGTAAAAATAACAATTTATAATTCAAGTGCATGATACGAGGCATCAGAAATTCTTAGTGTTGTATCAGGACTGATTCCGGTAAATTTCAATAGACCTTTAAAGGCGGCATAGTAATTATCATAGACCTACCCCATTATACTTTTTTAAGGTTGTGTACTAGAAATGTTCATATTTCTGGCACTCTGTTCATCTTAATGAATTAAATCGAGAGCTCTACTGAGGTTGTGGCTCTCATTTCTTTGTGCCCACTTCCATTTTCCACGTCACCAAGAGGGGGCACTATTGTCAATGTATTCTTTTCACAAAGGTACCTTTCTCTAACATACTGAAAATTCTCTTTGTGTTTACAAAAATCTGTGAAATAGAAATTGGTTTTGGTTATATAAAAATCATCATGAATTTGGGCTGAGCAAGCTGCGTATCATTGCTGAAATGCTGATGATTTGACTGTAACCCTTCTACATTGACTTTTAGTTTGCCAGCCTTTAAGGTGGTCTGAATCCTTAAGATGCCACACTCACATTAAAGTCACATTTTTGTTTTTAAACACTTATTCACAGTTGTAAATGCACAGAACTAGAACTAGAATTAAATAGGGGTCTCCATTCAAGTCAATATATCCATTCTATTCATTTTAGTGCTATATATTTAATTAAGCTATGTTGTCATTATGTTGTGTGCTGTTGGAAACTCAATGATGCCTTTAAATGGCTCCCATCTATGTACAGATTTCCTAGGCCTAATATCCCGCTATGTTCCTCATGTTGTTTTACAACCACCTGTTTACCTTAGCATAACCATTCATTTCATCAACGGACAGTGTTTTCCACTAACGAGAGATATACAAGGTGCTTTGATCATGTTAACCACAACTTTGCACAAGCTTGTGTTCAAGAAGGAAACACTTGATCAAGGACAATTTATGCTGTGTCTTATCAAATCACTCACAGCTGCTTTTTCTTCTGTCAGCCAATCTTTTTTTCTGTCAACTATTACAACCAACAGGCTGGCCAGGGATGTCAGCTTCAACAGCTCTGGCCACACAAAATGGAGGCCGTGAACCTTGTCCTTACTTGTTGATATTATCAAGTGGCTGTGCTGTTAGTCACCCATGTTGAACACTAGGTGAAGCAGCTTACTGTTCATGGCACTTCATTTTCAATAATGAGTTTGCAGAGTCCCTGAGCTGTACTCTTTCATTGGTTGTTTCTTACATACACAAATCCTGTGCATGCGATTGTCATAATCAGGACATGGAGGTCTAATTATTAAAGGGATAGTTCGAACCAAAAATCATATTTCGGTGACAGTCCGCTTACCCCGAGACAGTTCACTTACCCCTTAAGGCACAGGGTCATTTTTTTAAACAATACATTATTCAGCTCTGTCTCAGTCAGTAATTATCATTATTAGCTTCGTACAAATTCATGAATGGAAACGGTGCGTACCTCTTTCACAAAGCTGCATTGCAAGCGGAAAACTACTCTAAAACACTCCAAACTAAGACAAGTGGTGTTGTTTACCTCAAAGAATATGACAATGTTGTATTCCTCAAAATAAAGTTTTAATTTTCACAATATAATTCTCATTTCAAATAAACGGGTACTTCCTGTGTTTATCGGTCAGTTTTGTTCACAATTGTATCAATCCACGTGTTCATTCGGGAAGAGTAAGTGTATACATCACACTAAGCAGAGGTTATTATTCGCTAGCTAGAAAGCAAGTTACATATTTCGACTTGGATATTAATCTCGGACAAACTTTATTTGCTTGAGAGAGAAAGGAAAATACATATATATATATCTGACTCTGAATACGAGCAGGAAGAACACTTTTCAGGGGAAAGTGCCTTACTTGTACTAACCGGAATACACAGAGGATGAATTGACCGAACTAGAAACTTGGACAGCAGCTAAAGGGGGGCGATGGTGAACCCGTTAATCCCCAACCCTTGCCCAGAAATTCGGAGGCAATGTGTACTTTGTGTATTATAACATAGCAATCGGAAGTATTACTTACAATCTGTCTTGGCTCCACAGGTTGAACTGGGTCTCTTGATGGAATTGCATTTGCCTTTAGTCCTCTTCCAAGTAAGTAAGCAAGCAAGTTTATTGATATAGCACAATTCATACATAGAAGCAATTCAATGTGCTTTACAATGAAAAGAAAGATATAAAAATGCAATAGAATAAAACAGTAAGATTGTTACAATTCTCTAACCACCCTCCAGGGGGACTCTTCACCCCATTATCTCAAACCGCTAGGATGAACCCATCAGTCCCTTTGTAAGATAATCTCTGCATCGATGCTTTACCCGGCCATCTCCAGGGGGACATTTATGCCATGTCTGTACATGCATTTGATATTCATCCTCAATGAATTACAGTTACCATAACTGTTTACTGAACCACCCTGGTATCTCAATTCTCGCGCTCCAGCGCTTGGATAAACTCGTCAGTCCTTTTGTGAGATAATACCCTACATCATGGGCATCGTTAGGCCTGGGCATCTGGGGCTATAGCACCGAATCTCAAATTATGTATATATATATTTTTTACAAAAACTAAATAAAAAATAGCCCCTGATTCCTTCATCTGTAACTCCGATCATGCATTAAAGCCCTCAAATAATATGATATTTTTGAATAAAAAACGCAAATGTTTTGGGTCCTGTGTGTCATTCAAGCAGCAGATCTACTTTTGCACTATTTGGGACGTGCGCATTTTGTGTGAGCCCGCCAAGAGAAATAGAGTGAGTGCACAGGTTACAGGACTGATTGTTGTTGGCATCTGATTCTGGTAGCAAATTTTTTGGAATCATTATTCTAAGAGCAATATAAGAAGTACAGCTGAAGAGTAGGGCTGCACGATTAATCAAAATAATATTGAAATCTCAATTTGAACATGTGCGATTTCTAAACCACAGAAAGCTGCGATTTTGGCTTTTTATTTTATTTTTACATTCAGTCAAAATAATATTTTTTACTGGTGTGCCATCTTCGCTATAATCATATTCGTATTTGTATACAATTTATTAGGAGTTGATTTTAGAAACTGTAAATGTAATAATTCAGATTATTAGTATAAAGATTGGAGTCTGGCAAGCGAACGGCACGATTGTGTCAGTCAACACGTCTACAAGTGCTTTTACAACACATCTTCCCCTACCTTTTGCTATTTGATGACAATAAACGTTTACAGTTCAAATGTCCAGCTATATGTCTCAAATCGGTCAATCAAACTATAGAATACATTGATATGAACCAATTAAGGACTGTCCTGGAGAGTCCTACCCAATTTTCCAGCCTGTATAGAAGTGTTCTATGATCTACAGTGTCAAATGCTGCACTGAGATCTAATAGAACCAGAACGGTTATTTTATCAGAGTAAGTATTCAGCCGTATATCATTTAAAACTTTTAAACTGAGCCGTTTCAGTACTGTGGTGAGGTCGGAAGCCTGACTGAAATTTGTCTAAGAGACCGTTTGAGTTCACAAATTTGCTGAGTTGATTGAAGACAACCTTCTCAATGTTCTTGGCTATAAAAGGGAGATTTGATACAAGTCTATAGTTGTTAAATATAGATGCATCCAGTGTTCTCTTATTTATAGGGGCTTAATGGTAGCTGTTTTTAGAGCAGTTGGGAAAATGCCTGATTGCAGAGAGCCATTAACTATTTGCTGTAGATCCATAGTTACAGAGTTAAAAATAGTTTTAAAAAAGTGAACGTAAGTGAACGTGGGTCATGATCCTCTGCAGTAATTTTTTTCTTGCATACTCGTATGTCTCGTTGGCGAAGTTGCTCCATTGATTTTCCCACAATACGACTCACGAGAGGCAGAGATATTGTCCCAATTGCAGAGCGGATAGAATTTATTTTCCAACCAAAAACCCAGAGAGCAGGCAAACAGCGTGGTCAGATGTGAACAGGCAGAGGTCGACCCAAACAAAGGAAATCCAGAAGTTCAAAGTTTATTTATCAACTGCACCTAATAACACAGTCATCCTGCACAATGAAATTCTTGTGACAGGGCACACGACATCTACCTAGTAAGAACTAAGAAATATATAAAGCAAAAATACAGCAAAAAGAATGGCATATGAAGAATGGTAAAAAGGCTCAGGCGAAGGTACAGACTAGGATAAGCTAAATTGCAAACATGGAAGATATGCTAGGATCAAAGAACTTTAGAAAGATATCAGAAATTCTTGAACGGACTTAGTATTTCGGTGATTGGGAGCTGGGAGGAGTGCTATGTTTGTTGTGATTGAGAGCTGGAGGATTTTGGGATCTGGAGGCTATATGCTGTTCTGGTTATGTGGTTGAGAGATGGAACTGTGAATACACATTACAGATACAACGCATTCCAAATTATTATGCAAATGATATTTTACACTGATTTTCCTAAATAGTCGATGCAAATGACAGTCAGTATAATTTTCAAGTCATCACCCGTTAGGGTATAAGTCGAATTTCATTGAACAAACCACCCAATGAAAACAGTATTTTTTCAAAAATAAAAAACTCAAAATGCACTGTTCCAAATTATTATGCACAACAGAGTTGCAAAACATTTTATAGGTTGTAAAGAACTGAAAATGGTAATTTGTTGAACTTGCAGCATTAGGAGGTCATATTTACTGAAATCAAAAGCTATTTCAATCAAACACATCTTAACAGGGCAAGTTACATGTTAACATAGGACCCCCTCTTTGATATCACCTTCACTATGGAGGGTTTCTGCTTGAATTTCTTCGCAGGATGTCAGAATAGCGTCCCAGAGCTGCTGTTTTGATGCGAACTGCCTCCCACCCTCATAGATCTTTTGCTTGAGGATGCTCCAAAGGTTTTCATAGGGTTGAGGTCAGGGGAGGATGGGGGCCACACCATGAGTTTCTCTCCTTTTATGCCCATAGCAGCCAATGACACAGAGGTATTCTTTGCAGCACGAGATGGTGCATTGTCATGCATGAAGACGATTTTGCTACGGAAGGCACGGTTCTTCTTTTTGTACCATGGAATATAGTGGTCAGTCAGAAACTCTATATACTTTGCCAATGTCATTTTCACACCTTCAGGGACCCTAAAGGGGCCTACCAGCTCTCTCCCATGATTCCGGCCCAAAACATGACTCCGCCACCTCCTTGCTGATGTCGCAGCCTTATTGGGACATGGTGGCCATCCACCAACCATCCACTACTCCATCCATCTGGACCATCCAGGGTTGCACGGCACTCATCAGTAAACAAGACTGTTTGAAAATTAGTCTTCATGTATTTCTGGGCCCACTGCAACCGTTTCTGCTTGTGAGCATTGGTTAGGGGTGGCCAAATAGTAGGTTTATGCACAACTGCAAGCCTCTGAAGGATCCTACACCTTGAGGTTCGGACTCCAGAGGCACCAGCAGCTTCAAATACCTGTTTGCTGCTTTGTAATGGCAGTTTAGCAGCTGCTCTCTTAATCCAATGAATTTGTCTGGCAGTAACCTTCCTCATTATGCCTTTATCTGCACAAACCCGTCTGTGCTCTGAATCAGCCACATATCTCTTTACAGTACGATGATAACGCTCAAGTTTTTGTGAAATATCTAATGTTTTCATACCTTGTCCAAGGCATTGTACTATTTGACGCATTTCAGCAGCAGAGAGATCCTTTTTCTTTCCCATCTTGCTTGAAACCTGTGGCCTGCTTCATAATGTGGAACATCTTTCTTAAGTAGTTTTCTTTTAAATGGGTTCACCTGGCAAACTAATTATCACAGGTTGATTTCAGTGATCCAAAGAGCCCGGAGACACAATACCATCCATGAGTTTGATTGAAAAACTAAATATTTAATGTTTATGACACTGAATTCCAATTTGCATAATAATTTGGAATGCGGTGTATAGCAACTTGTGGAACCTCAAGTCTCCTCTCCCATGTCCCTTGTGCCTTTCTTATGACCACAGCATTTTCCACAAGTATAAATATTATTCTGATGTCCACTGACGAAAATGGGCCAGCTAGACGAAACAATCTTCACATACGGTTTGGTCTGGAAATAATTGGACACTGACACAAGTTTTGTTATTTTGGCTGTTTACCAAAATATATTCAAGTTACAATTAAGTAATTAATATGGGCTTTAAGTGTGGTCTCTCAGCTTTAATTTGAGGGTTTGCACATCAAAATTGGAGGAAGGGTTTAGAAATTACAGCTCTTTAATATGTAGCCCTCTCTTTTTCAAGGGACCAAAAGTAATTGGACAATTGACTCAAAAGCTGTTTCATGGACAGGTGTAGGCTACTCCTTTGCTATTTCTTCATCAATTAAGCAGGTAAAAGGTCAAAACAAAATCTATCAGAGAGATAGGAGGAAAATTAGGAGTGGCCAAATCAACAGTTTGGTACATTTTGAGAAAAAAAGATTGCACTGGTGAGCTCAGCAACACAAAAAGGCCTGGACGTCCACGGAAGACAACAGTGATCATAGGATTCTTTCCATGGTAAAGAAAAACTCCTTCACAACATCCAGCCAGATGAAGAACACTCTCCAGGAGGTAGGCATATCATTATCCAAGTCTACCATGAAGAGAAGACTTCACAAGAGCAAATAGAGGGTTCACCACAAGGTGCAAACCATTCATAAGCCTCAAGAATAGAAAGGCCAGATTAGACTTTGCCAAAAAATATCTAAAAAAGCAAGCGCAGTTCTGGAACAGCATTCTTTGGACAGATGAAACTAAGATCAACCTGTACCAGAATGATGGGAAGAAAAAAGTATGGAGAAGGCTTGGAACGGCTCGTGATCCTAAGCATACCACATCATCTGTAAAACACGTTAGAGGCAGTGTGATGGCATGGATATGCTTGGCTTCCGATGGCACAGGGTCACTATTTGATTGGACAGCGCTTCACTTTACAGATGGACAATGACCCAAAACATACTGTGAAAGCAACCCAGGAGTTTTAAGGCAAAGAAGTGGAATATTCTGCAATGGCCGAGTCAATCACCTGATCTCAACCTGATTGAGCATGCATTTCACTTGCTGAAGACAAAACCTGAAGCAGAAAGACCCACAAACAAACAACAACTGAAGACAGCTGCAGTAAATGCCTGGCAAAGCATCACAAAGGAGGAAACCCAGCATTTGGTGATGTCCATGTGCCCCAGACTCGAAGGTTGCAATTCCTAAACATTTCATACGATATTTTTGTTCAACCCCTTGAATTAAATCTGAAAGTCTGCACTTCAATTGCATCTCGGTTTTTTCATTTCAAATCCATTGTGGTGGCGTACAAAGCCAAAATAATTAACATTGTGTCAGTGACCAAATATGTCCTAACTGTTAACCATAACTAACCATATATATGACCTAACTGTTGCTTATTGAGGTTAAAATTTACGCTCACCTTGATGACATCACTGCTGAAGTACAGAAGCTGTGTATGGTGGCTATAGGAAATAGTTTGCTAATGCCAGTTTGAATTAAGCCAATTCCGCTGGTTGTTTTGTCAAAATACAGTTTTTAAAATCGATGCTAGCGCGACAGATTACCGAATGTAGTTTGAAGTGTTGTGGAGTTTTTTTTCCGCATGCAATGCAGCTTTAGTATATTGTTTCCATTCATGAATTTAGACAATGCTAATAATGCTAATTAAGAACTGGGACAGAGCTGAATAAGGGATTGTTTAAATGACTATGCATGATGGAACAACTCAGGGTAAGTGGATTGTCACCCAAATATGATTTTTGGACGAACTATCCCTTTAAAGAGAACGGTTTACAGGTCCCATGGGTATGGAGGTACATTTGTGTCTTTATTGTTGAGAGCAAAACATTTTTCTTTTCAATCAAAAAGAATTGTTCTGAATGCCACAAAGAGGCATCAAGGTAAAAAAAAATGTGCAAACTATTTTTTTGTAACAGAGCGCAAAACCGTATGCATTTAATTCCCCAAAAATATTGGAGAACAAAAAGTGTATTTGAAAACAAAACTCGCTATCAACCATCCTCCATTTTGCTGTCAAGTTTACACATAGCTAGTAGTTATGCTCCTACAATTCAATGTTGGTTCATTACGTTCTACTATATAACATACATTCTGTGGAATAGAATAAAGTACAATCCATTTCCAAAAATGTTGGGATGCTTTGTAAAATGTAAATAAAAACAGATTGCATTGATGTGCAAATCATTTAAACCCTGTATTCAATAGAAAATGGTACAAAGACAACATAGAAAATGTTGAAACAGACATTTTACTGTTTCTTGAAAAATATATTCCCACATAGAATTTGATGCCAGCAACATGTGTAAAAAAATCCTTAGAACATCGTTAGAAGATCATTAGAAGATTCAGAGAATCCAGAGCAAAGGCCGAAAACCAATATTGGATGGCCGTGATCTTAGGGCCCTCAGGCGGCACTACATTAAAAACTGACACGATTCTGTAGAGGACATCACTGTATGGGCTCATGAACACTTCCGAGAACCATTGTCTGTGAATACAGTATGTCGCTGCATCCACAAATGCAAGTTAAAACTATACCATGCAAAGAAGAAACCAAATATAAACAAGATCCAGGACTGCCACCGCCTTCTCTGGGCCCAAGGTAATTTAAGATGAACTGAAGAGTAAAACTGTCTTGTGGTCTGACAAATCAAAATTTAAAATGATTTTTGGGAATCATGGCCCCCACGTCCTCTGGATTAAAGATGAGAGGGACCCTCCAGCTTGTTATCAGCACACAGTTCAAAAGCCAGCATCTGTGATGGTATGGGGGTGCATTAGTGCACATGGCATGGGTGACTTGCACATCTGTGAAGGCACCATTAATGCTAAACAATATATACAAGTTTTGGAGCAACATATGCTGCCATCCATGCGTCTTTTTCAGGGAAGGCCTTGCTTATTTCAGCAAGACAATGCCAAACCACATTCTGCATGTATCACAACAGCATGGCTCCATAGTAAAAGAGTCGGGGTGCTAAATTCGCCTGCCTACAGTTCAGACCTGTCACCCATTGAAAACATTTTGTGCATTATGAAATGAAAAATAAGACAAAGGAGACCCCGAACTGTTGAGCAGAGTGTATTGACAGAGTATTGTAAAAAGTTGAGGTGATACAATACTGTTAAACATGCCCCTGTCCCAACTTTTTTGAAACATGTTGCTGGCATCAAATTCAAAACGGGCATGTATTTTTCCAAAAGAAATAAAATTTCTCAGTTTCAACATTTGATTTGTTGTCTTTGTACTATTTTCAATTACATATAGGGATAAATGATTTGCACATCATTACATTCTGTTTTTATTTGCAATTTGTCCCAACTTTTTTGCAAATGGGGTTTTAAATTATGCAAAAAAAGCTAACCGTTACGCTGTCATGAAATATGATTATATATTGATTATGAAACAAATAGGACATGACCTGCTTCTGAGTTGACACGAAAGTTTGATGAATTCAACTGAAAATGTCAAGAACAGGCTTGCAGCTAAATGCTTTTGGTTAGCTTGAGAATATTAACTGCATTATTTATCATCCTATGGTATGTACAGTATCTCACAAAAGTGAGTACACCCCTCACATTTTTGTAAATATTTGATTATATCTTTTCATGTGACAACCCTGAAGAAATTACACTTTGCTACAATGTAAATTAGGGAGTGTACACCTTGTATAACAGTGTAAATTTTCTGTCCCCTCAAAATAACTCAACACACAGCCATTAATGTCTAAACCGCTGGCTACAAAAGTGAGTACACCCCTAAGTGAAAATTTCCAAATTGGGCCCAATTAACCATTTTCCCTCCCCGGTGTAATGTGACTCGTTAGTGTTACAAGGTCTCAGGTGTGAATGGGGAGCAGGTGTGTTAAATGTGGTGTTATCGCTCTCACACTCCCTCATACTGGTCACTGGAAGTTCAACATGGCATCAAGCATGGTCTGCATGGCTGTCGTCCCAGAAGGAAGCCTCTTCTAAAGATGATGCACAAGAAAGCCCGCAAACAGTTTGCTGAAGACAAGCAGACTAAGGACATGGATTACTGGAACCATGTCCTGAGGTCTGATGAGACCAAGATAAACTTATTTGGTTCTGATGGTGTCAAGCGTGTGTGGCAGCAACCAGGTGAGGAGTACAAAGACAAGTGTGTCTTGCTTACAGTCAAGCATGGTGGTGGGAGTGTCATGGTCTGGGGCTGCATGAGTGCTGCCGGCACTGGGGAGCTACAGTTCATTGAGGGAACCATGAATGCCAACATGTACTATGACATACTGAAGCAGAGCATGATCCCCTCCCTTCAGAGACTGGGCCGCAGGGCAGTATTCCAACATGATAATGACCCCAAACACACCTCCAAGACAACCACTGCCTTGCTAAAGAAGCTGAGGTTAAAAGTGATGGACTGGCCAAGCATGTCTCCAGACCTAAACCCTATTGAGCATCTGTGGGGCATCCTCAAATGGAAGGTGGAGGAGCGCAAGGTCTCTAACATCCACCAGCTCCGTGATGTCGTCATGGAGGAGTGGAAGAGGACTCCAGTGGCAACCTGTGAAGCTCTGGTGAACTCCATGCCCAAGAGC